>VWZS01009843.1:128760-240507 GCA_013397075.1 Rhabdornis inornatus
AAAAAAAAAAAAGCCCTTTAAAAAAAACAAAAAAAAAAAAAAAAAAAAAAAAAAAATCCATCTCTATTAAACCTCTCCACACCCTCACAGTCTGGCTGCTGTGGGGTGTGGGGATGCTGGTGTACAATACCACAAGTCCTTTTCTGTATAATTCTACTGACATTCTGTATAATTC
This sequence comes from Rhabdornis inornatus, assembly GCA_013397075.1. Classification (NCBI taxonomy): domain Eukaryota; kingdom Metazoa; phylum Chordata; class Aves; order Passeriformes; family Rhabdornithidae; genus Rhabdornis; species Rhabdornis inornatus. Next base: position 128,936 of record VWZS01009843.1, read on the forward strand.
TAATTCTGTGCTCATCATCTGCAAAATCACCCATTCAAGAGGAGCAGTGGCAAGTCACACACGGATTGCTGTCACATGGGATAATGCACAGCCTAAATATTTACAAGGCTCTGCTCTCTCACAAGAAACCACATGTATTTACAGATGTCACTGAAGGCAAAATTCAGCCAATAATATCTCATCCTCATAAGAGACCATTAAAATGCTGTGGCTGAAGATGATTCCTTGCTGAGTTGATGTGTCCTGATGTGTTTATCCTGCATAATTCATCTGCTGTGGGGTGTAGAAATGTGATGCAGGGATTTATTCTTCCAACAGCTGTGTATTATTGTGGACATCTCAGGCAGAATTCATTTGTCCTATCATCAATGTCTGAGAGTGAGACACCAAAAGCTCAACTATTCTCCCTTTGCAGAGGAAGATCTCCACAAAAGAAACTCTGGTTAATATTGCAAAAATGCTTTTTATTTGTTATTAAGAGGATATAGAAGCAGACACAATTGATCAGGCAGTTTAAATATTAACCTGCTTGGGAATTTGAAATAGATCAGAGCAGCTGCTCATGTTATATGATGTTCTTGCCTGAAAGAAAATGTTTTCCTAAGAAAGAAATATCAAAGATTTCTATAAAGGCAATGGAGATACTCCTGTAATTTTCAGCACCTTTTGTCTAATTATTTCTGATGTTTGACTTCTGGGTTCAAGTTCCTCAGAGGAATCAGACCCCCAAAATGATTGAACCTGAAAACAGATGTTTGTACTTCTCCTCTCATTCTCTGCTGGATTTTGGTGAATAATGGATTAGAGAATAGGAAATGTCATTTCTTTGACTGCACTTCAAGTGTAGCCAGGATGGTTTGGATGGTGGCAATAAGGCTCTGAGAATGTGACAGTGTTTTCATGATTGTAACCATTACAGGAATTCTATTTTTCTTTTTGCTGGCTGCTTTTGCTGTATAATTTGCACTTTACAGCTTCAAAGCATGATTTCCCCTGCCTGCATGATATGTGAAAATAAAGGAGCATCTCCACTGTCAGGGGGACACCTGAGTGTGATGTGGGTGTGGATGGAAAGAGAAACACCTCTCTGAAAAAATTCAGCAAAGAAAATGCTCCATGCACTGACTCCAAATCCACAATCTGGGCCTCTCTTTCAGCATCAACTTATTTTTTGCACTCCTGATTTGGTCTGAAAATAAATAAATATTCCAAATTCTCTTGGGGTGTAAGATGCAGTAAGATATTCCCATTGATTTGCAAAGGGCTGGCATCAGGTCTCAATTCAATTCTCCCAGCCTCAGCTGCTGCTGTCTCATGGCACATAACCTGTTCTGAATCTAGTCCCTGTGCATGGTAGATTAATTTTTATTTTTTTTTTTAGCAGGGGTGCCTGTGGGAAACCCAAATCATGTGCTCAAGAAGGAGAAGCCTTAAAAGCTCCAACCTGCTGTTGGCCTAGTTCTTAACTCCACGAGTGTTTCTCCTTTCTTAAGTGCATCAAAAGCCTCTGGATGTAATTAAACCCTGTGTTTCAGCTATGTTCATCCAGTCCCACATCACAAACAATGTGAAGGGATTAAGGAATCACACAGCAACAATAAATCCACCCTTGTTCAGCAAGGACTTTACCAGATGGGGCAACTTTCCTTGCAGTGTTGTACAAATTGTTCTGATTGAGTAGAAAAACCACAGGTGTCTTTGTGTGGGGGCCACGGAAAATTGAATTAGGTTAAAAGGATCAGATGAACATTTTATTTTCCCTTGGATCTACCAGGTCCATGTCATTTTTGTATGAGGTAATCATAAATAGCTCAGTGGTGAGAACAACCAGGAATTTTGACTGCACATTGGCCAGTGGAGACTTTTGTTTTGGATCTTGGGTAACTTAACTGTGTTTAAGATCACCAAAATTGTGATCACGCAAAGGGAAAAAGGTCATTTACTTGAACAGGGAGGAGGTTGAAAAGTAACTTGAATTTTTACAGGAAGCAGGGACATAAGGGAAATACACACAGGCCTGTCTGACCAAACCATTTTGTAGCTGTTCACAGTTGAAGCCCAAAATATCCAGTGGAAAAACAGCCCAAAATCTCCAATGATTCCCTTATGTAGAGGTGTGAAGGCCTAAAGACAGGAGAAGGGGGCATTTCTCAAGGGTAGGGTTGCTCTTTCTAGTCCAGCTCCATACTCTGGGTCAGACAGAGACTCCTCAGGCTGCAATCTTCCACTTCATACTGAGCCAGACCAAGAATTCAGATGGGAAAACCAAGGAAGTCCCTTCTCACCTCAAGAATCTATGTATTTGTTATTAATTTCAGTTGATTGCTTTAATTGTGGGTGCAAGGCTGTACAAATTCATCAAGTGAGGGATAACTTTGTTCCAGCCCTGGGTCTGGGGTGTCCCATGCAGTGCTCACTTCAGCTGAGGAGTCAGAAAAGCTGAGAAAAGTGGTTTGGATTTCTGGGAAAATGGAGATGCCCCGAGCCTGGAATGTGGAGGTGGGCATGTCAATAGTGAATTATTTTTGGATTCATCAGGGCTGGGTGAGAAAGGCCAGCCCAGTGGATGTGAGGTGTCTCCTGTGCTCACAGCATCCCTCACCAGCAGTGAACAGCCAGGGAGGGCTCCAAGCCCCTGTGTGGTGCAGATTTAGAGGATTCAACACCAACCTGCTGAGGGAGAAACCATGGGCTGTGACTGACACCTGCAAACACCATGGTTTGAAATCAAACCACAGTCTTGTGACATTTAATACAATAATATTTCACTTTTGCCTTGAACAACTCTCTTTCCCCTGCCCCCAGCTGGAGTTCATATAGAAAAATTTAAGGATGGTGTTTGCTGGGAGAATACTTTATTGGATGGTTCTCATTCAGAAAAAAAGTGCTCTGCAATGTACCAGCTGTAGTTCTGTGAAAGGATCTCAAATCTAACATTATTCCCCTGATGTGTCCCCATGGTCCCCTCTCCTCCTGCATCTGCTCCCTGTGCTGTGTCTCTCTGAGCTGTTTTGCAGAGCATTTCTCTCTGCCCGTGCACTTTGCTGCTCTTTGGGCTGTCAGCAGCTGAATTCAGCAGCTGGCAGAGCAGAAGGACCTGGCAAACCTGTGAGATCTCCTGCTCCAGCTGCTGCCAAACATTTGTCAAAGGACTCAGAGTTGGGGCCACCACCCTTGGCTGACCCAGAGCATCTCCCCAGACTCAGAAACAATCGTGATCAAGCTGCCTTGATCATCAAGCAATTTCCTTTCATCACACACTCTGCAGTGCTTTCATTTTATAGATTATTTCCTCCCCAGCAATTTTGCAATGGCTCAATCTTCTTCTAGAAATAGTTCTGGAAATAGGGAGTGTTTTGGGCCACAACCTGTGAAGGTTTCCTGTGAAGGAAACCCCACCATACAGTGGTCAGAAATCTCCCCTGGACATTTCCTGGGGTTTTGCCACAATGCAGGGGAGGAGCAAAGAAAAAGAGCTGAGGACACTGAATGGACATCAGAAAAAGGTGCAGCAGCAACAGCCAAGGGAGAGGACAAGGATCATTGTGGAAAGCACTCAGTGGATTGTGCTCTTCAGCTTTTACAGGGTTTTCATGTTTATCTTGCTTCTATCACTAACCTGAGCTATCACAATGTCCTTTATTTCTACTTGGCCCCCAAAAGTGTTGCCCAATGCTGTGGCCAAAGGGGTAATATTAAAAAAGGACTTGACACATCATCAGCACTGCTTAATGCCTTGTTTTATTTTTTTTGGCACTGGGCCCATGTGTGGATTTGCATCTGGATCAGCCTCTGGTGAGTTGTCAGTCCTGCAGGGCCCCTGGGAGCCCTGCCTGGACCAGCCTGTCCAGGGAGGAGCTGGTCTCTGAGCTGGATGAGTGCCTGGATCCCTCTGATTGCTCCTGGGAGTCACCTTCACCCATGGCTTCACTCCTGGGTGAAGTGATGCCTGGAGAGGCTGCCAAGAACAGAGTTGAAGGAATGAAGTGGGGATTTATTAAAACCCTTCAAAGGATTCACCTTGGGCAGTGCAAGAGCCTGGCCATGGCTCCACCCAAGCTGGACCCCACAGAATTTTCACACTTTTATCAGTTTTGGTCCATTTCCATATTGGGGTCAATTGTCCAATCCCAGCTCCAGGTTCTGCAGTCCCACCCTCCCAGATTCTCTCCTCCATTCGCTGCTGTTTGCACTTTTTGGGGCTGGAGCTGCAGCGGTGTCCTTGGTTCTGGGGCTGCAAAAGGATTGTTTTGTGTGCCTGAGCTGGGAGGAGAACTTGGAACACTTTGGATGGAGTTCAGAGTTCTATCCTAATGCAGTGCAGAGTCTGGGAAATATGAAAGCGAAAACTTCAGGCATCAGAAGGGCTGTGCCTGGCCCTTGTTTGAGCCTTGCCTGCTCCTTGCTTGGCACACAGCACTTGCAGGGTTCCTGAGCATCACTCTGATTTCCAATCCCCTCTTCTCCCTTTTTGACTGGAAAAGACTTTGCCTCCTGTTCCTGATCTCTGTTTCCCCATCACTCTGTCTCCCCTCTCCAGGCTGAGCCCAGGCTGATCACTGACCACAGCCTCCCTGAAGGTCCCATGGTAAGAAAGGAAAAGGAACTGCACTAAGATCTCTCCTCCAAGGAGTAAAGTCCTCTGAAAATGTTCCTCACACAGGATGTGTGAGCATCTCTTTTCCTGCAGATAGCTCCCAGGACTGGATCCCAGATCTCAGCCTGTTCCACAGCCTCAAGGTCCCTGGGAGTTCTCTTCCAGACCGTTCTAGAAGTAAAGAACAAACAGAAATATGTGCCTGGATATGCAAAAAAAAAAAAAAAAAATCTCTGAAGATAAGGATAGGTGTGGATTTATAGGCAAGGTCAGAGAGCCCCACCATTCCCACTGAAGCTGCACCCAGTCCTGGAGATGGACACAGCCCCCCCAAACTGGCTGACATTTCATGGATATTAAATTATTACCTTATTTAAAACATTCAATTCAGCCCATTTCTCCTGTTCCTGCTGAGCAGAGACTTCTCCACCAGCCCCACGCCATTTCCTCATGACCCATTAAAAGCCTGGTGCTCAGAACCAGAATTTTGCTGATGACTCTGCAGTCACTGGGGCACTAATTACCCCCTCCCAGTGTTTGATCTCATGAAACTCACGGGAGCATCACTGCTTTGAGGATTAACACATCCAGAGGAGCTCCCCTCCCTCGGGGATGTACCTGGGGAGGGTGGACCCTGTGCTCACAGTCTCTGGGAGAAGCAGCTCTACCCCTTTTTGGGGCAAAAAGGCTCAGGGGCAGCTGAAGTTGTATTTAGGAGAAAGTTTAGGCCCAACTAAATGCTTTGGTTACAAACTCTGCATTTTCCTCAGCTGAATCTTTGTGTCCTCTCGGTTTCTTTTTGGGTTCCCTCCCCCCCACCTGTTTTCCTCACTCTTACATCCATCTGGGCCATGCCATCCTATAAACTGTCCCTCTTGCTCTTCACCCCTATCCCCACAGAAAAGTTTCATTTTGTGACCCCACAGCAGAGCAGGAGCTATTTGAATAGAAAATGTGAAAATGAAAATGCCTCCACCTCAAATCCATGTGGAACTTTTGCCCATCTGGAAAATCAAAGAGATTGTGACTGTGTGCCAACGCAAGGATAGGGAGAAAATCAAAAGCTAGGCCTAATTCCACTTTCCAGACAACCCCAAAAATAAACAGTTGAGGTTGATTCCTACTGAACTAAGCTGTGGTGGCACTGGTGGCTTGTGTGCAATAGGGGCAGGCCAGGCTAAAATTATCTCAGATGTTGTCTCTGAGCTCTGCTGGAGGCTGGGTGAGTTTGGCTCCATGCTCATTTTGGACTCAACAGGTTTTCTTTCCTGACCATTAAATCCGTGCTGGAAAAAGAAAACTAATATAAACCCTGAATATTCTGTGGCCATTCATGCAAGCACAATCTGTGTGGAGTTGTTCTGACCCTTGTCTTACAGATCCATATCCCATCTGCAGATGATTCCCACACTTCTGTCATGTCTGGGACAGTGACCAGAAAAGAGATTGAAGTTTGAGCCCATACTGGCAGCACGTTGATGAAACACAATTTGCTTTTTCCCCTCCTCCTCCATCTGTCTTGCAGACTACAGGGAATAATTAGAAGATAATCTCCCTCAATTCCACAATATATAAAGCAATAAAACAGATGCCAGGATTGAATGATGGCTGGAGCCAAGTTACACCACCTAATCTCTTTCAAAAGCTGTGGTTTTGCCCCAATGTTGCAAAACCAGGGAGATTGTGCTGAGGATGCAATGCAGGAGATTGGGACAAAGAGCCATAACAGCTTTCTCCACGTACATTTGGAAGGAACTGGAAGCTTGGCTTTCAAATGGCAACTTGGGAACAGATCAGCTGGGGACATGGTAATCCTCAGCATAATTAGCACACTTATGACATTTTTAATTAGCACATTTCTGTAGGACTTTTACTCAAGTGTTTTCACCAAGTCTGTGGGGTTTAGGCCCAACAGAAGCCCAAGGAGGGGGGAAGTATTTGCCTGAAGTCAATAAAAAGCATCTGGTGCTGAGTGTGTTCCTTCTCTTCTGGACCACTGCTGTTCTGGCATGTGAGGCACCAACTGACTGTGGGTGTAACTTGTCTGTCTGCATAATTGTTTGATAATAAATAACAGATCAAAGGGAGATATTTCTCTGGATGCTCAGAGTCTCTGTGAGGGCATTAGTGGCAGAAGGTAAATTCAGAGAGGGTATAACCAGCTGTAATATTAACAAACAACCGACCAAAAAAAACCCCAAACCCCAAAATAAACCCACAGAAGGTGACAGGCTGAGAAAACTGGATTTATGAAGGCAATTCACATTCAAATGCAGTTTTATCTTCTGCAGTGCTGTGGAGGTGGTGAGATTGCCCAGCTCTGCTAATAGGGCTTGCATGACATCTTACACACTTTGAGTCTATTCCTTAGGCAGCGCTGCATAATAATGTCTAATTATTATTATGATTACACTTGGCATTTTTAATAACAGCAGTAATTGGGTGATGTTGACGGCCTCATTTTAGGATCCTGGATTTGGCCTGGAGCTGCAGTCATTAAGGGCTGGCTGAGGAGAGAATAACGTATCACGAGGTGAATTTCATGTTCAGATCCCTGCCAGGCTCTGGGAGAATGCTAACATGTCCCCAATGCTGGGAGGGGTCTGTGCCTCCTGAATGATTCCCGGGAATGCTGACATGTCCCCAATGCTGGGAGGGGTCTGTGCCTCCTGAACGATTCCTGGGAATGCTGACATGTCCCCAGTGCTGGGAGGGGTCTGTGCCTCCTGAACGATTCCTGGGAATGCTGACATGTCCCCAATGCTGGGAGGGGTCTGTGCCTCCTGAACGATTCCTGGGAATGCTGACATATGCCCAGTGCTGGGAGGGGTCTGTGCCTCCTGAACGATTCCCGGGAATGCTGACATGTGCTCAGTGCTGGGACAGGTCTGTGCCTCCTGAATGATTCCCGGGAATGCTGACATGTGCTCAGTGCTGGGAGGGGTCTGTGCCTCCTGAATGATTTCTGGGAATGCTGACATGTGCTCAGTGCTGGGAGGGGTCTGTGCCTCCTGAGTGATTCCTGGGAATGCTGACATTCCTTAGAATGATTCCTTAGGCCAGGCTGACGCAGGGAGATTTCTCATGGAAGCACGCTCAGGTCACCTGGAAAAGCTCATTAAAGTGGATTTCACTTTGATCAGCTCCCTACAACCACACTGAGGTGATAACATCAAATGAAACTCTGCTGGATCATGATGTGTTTTAAAATGGAGAAGGGCGTGGGTGAGCATTACAGAGCAACGTGACCCAATGGCTTAAAGCCTGGCCCAGGCCTTGCAAGGCGCAGCTCTAAGCCCCAGGAATCAGGCTGGGTGTCCAAACAAGACACGGATTTTGGCAGGGAATCTCAGCAGATGCAAAGGTTGCCCCGAGAGAAGCACACACACACACGAGCAGCTGACTGGAGGCAGATGGGATGGAAGTGGTGCTTTGGGGTGAGCATATGCTTTACACGCTCATGGAATGGGAACAGGATGCCAAACCAAAGCCTGAGAAAGGAGCTGTGGTGGCTCTCTAATCCGAAAAGATTTTTAGTGAAATTAAAAGGTGACTGCTCTTCTCTCTATCTTTGTCACTTGTGGTTTGTCACTCACTTCTCCCAGTGAATTTTGAAGTTTTACAAATATGACAGAGATGCAAAAATCTGGGGGAGAGATGACTTCTTATTTGGGAAGTATAAATCAGTNGAAAAGGAAAAGGAGCCCAGGCTGGACTCCCAGGTCTCCCAAACTATTTTTGAAATATATTAGGAAGAAACAGGAGGAAGGGGAATCCTCAGGCAGTGTCACCCAGGAATCTCCAAGAGTTCAGGAATGCAGCAGCACCGAACACACACTGAGTCATGTGCTAAAATTGGGTTAGTGTTAATGAAAAGCCAAAATCTGACCTGCTTGGAAGCACCAATGCTTCAGGGTGTGTTCCTGAGCTCCAATCCACAGCTATTATCGAGCCCAGATGTCTCCATCCTCCAGCAAATTCCCTTTCTTAGGAAAAATTCCACCAGAGGCCACTGTTGTTAAATAGATGTGGGAATTCCAGCCTGTGCAACGCTAAAAATCTCCATTCCCTGAGGTTTCAGGGTGCTCTTTCCCAACGTGCTCATTTTAAGGTAGATTATTTCTGAAATCCACATGTATTTCTCCCTTTTTTCCACAAGCCAGAAGATAAAAATCAGGATTTTCAGGAAGCACAGCACACTCTGGAAAACCACTGTCTCTTGGCACAGAATCTTGCAGAAAATACAGACACATGTGAATATAATTTCATAAAGAAAAGGAGGGTAACAGGCAACTTATACTTGATTTTTCCACAAATTTAGCAACACCTATTTGAACAAAATATCTAAAATAAGAAGGTGCCATACACTGCATAATGTTACTAAAACAGGGCTCTCTTATTCCCCATCTCCATGATTCAGTCATCTCGGGCGTTAAAGAAAAATCTCAGAATAATTTGCTTTTGTAACCATCCTGGAGCCTACAGGATGATTTGTGGTGTAGAAATACCATTAAAATAAAAACACCTTCATCAAAATTCATTCATTTTCACCTTTGTGGAGAGTAATCTTCCAGGGGTGACTGGGGGCTTGCAGTTTGTCTATTAAAATTCACACCTTAAAATGAATGTCATTCACATGGACCTGCTCAGCCTGATTAGGTACCAGGACTCGAGGAAACAAGGTCTCAATGAGATATTTAACTCTTGACTAAAAAGAATATTTTTGCCAGAAGAGTGGGACTGCCGTGAGATTTGCCCAAGCATGAATTCGAGTCTGGAAATGGGCATGGGGAGAGGAAATTTTTCTCCCTAACATGAAGCAGTTCTGGGGCAAGAAGGAGCATATTCTTCTGGAAATATTTAGGATCACTAAAAGCAATCTCAGTGATTAGTTCTATCCTAAAAGCAAGTTATTGTTGTTTTCCCCACCTGTTTTAAATCTGAAGCCTTCTGATGAGAATTTAGACACCAAGATTTATTTAAAGAAGAAAGCTGGGTTAGCTCTGGGGAATTAAACAAAGCTCTATAAATGCAGATGGAGAGCTGCGAGTTCGGAAGGGAGGGATTTAATTTAACACAGAGCCTGATAAAAATGTAAAACCTGTGTGTTTCCATAAGCCAGCAAATTGATATTGACTGGTCTAACACATCGAGGACCTTGGAATTCTGCAGGATGCAGAATGTTTAATGCTGCAAAGAGCTGGCAGCTCCTTTGCCATCCTAACAAACAGCCCCGGACAATCTGATGGAACAGTTTGCATTACAGAGCTCCATTTCCCATCTGCTGCTGATGAAATCACTCTCTCCAACTGCCTCCCTGCTATTTGACTCAGGATATTGCTTCTTGGCCAGGCAGCAGCTTCTCTCCAGTCATCAATAAGCATTTTCATTAACAAAATAAAATCCTAAATGTGAATTGAATTTTGTCGGCAGCTCCAGCTCCTGCCCAAGCCCGAGATCCTTACCAGGGGTGCAGAGCAGCACTAGAGGGCATTCAAGGCACACAAGCAACATCAAATATTCCCTCTCCACGGTTCTGGTGTGGTTTTTTTCCCCTGGAAAAGGTGAACAGTTGAGCAGTGATGTGTGTCTGAGCCCGGGCTCTGCATGGACAACCAGCAGGGCAGGCAGGTGGGGTGGGATGGTGGCACTGCTGCCACCAAATGCTTCATCTCCCTCCTTCCTGGGAATAAAGCAGGGGAAGCTGCTGCCTTTCTCATGTAGAAAATCAGAGAAATTGAGTGTTTTTTTAGAGTATTTGCAGCTCAAGGACAAACTCCCAGTCTGTGTCTGGGTGGGTTTATCCCAGTGGTTGGTGCTACTGGGAACTGTGGCTGCTCCATCCCAGCCTGGTGGGATGGTTTGGGCTCAGCCCTTGCCCACCCCATCCCATCAGCTGCAGCCACCCTGTCCAAGGGGCTCCTCAGCAGGGCTGGCTCCAGACGCTGCACTAATAAAAATGAATTAATAATAATAATAATAATAATAATAATAATAATAAAAATAGTAGTAGTAGTAGTNAAAAATAAAAATAAAAATAAAAATAGTAGTAGTAGTAGTAGTAGTAGTAGTAGTAGTAGTAGCAATCAGTACATGATCTTCAAGCCCTCCAATGTATGAATCTCTGATCATTGTAGTAAATCCTCCTGGAGTATTCTCAGGGCCACCTTATTTAAATATTTGCTTAGTGCAGCAGATAACCCCAGTAAAATGGAGTGATGTGTCAGAAAGAAATAGATGTGATTTCCCCCTCCTCCAGCCACACAGCTGCCTGTGCTCCAGCACATGCTTTGAGCACAGAAAGTGCTGTGCAGCATTTGAAATTTCTGCATATATTTTGGGTTCAAGCCCAGCCCTGTGGCTGTGAATTCACAGCATCTTCCCCCAGTGCACACACACATGAACCCAGCCCTGATCTGCACCACATCTGCCTGTCAGAGTGTTTTCTCTGGTAACTGTAGAGAATCCTCCTCTGCTGGCTCTGCCCAGAATAAAAACAGGGACTCTTTGCATTCCCTGGAGTGCTTGTTCTGTGCAAGTGTTCCAGTCAATCCCATCCCCGACCAGCATTTGGGAGGGAACAACACACTGGAATTCAAAATGCCTGAATATTAATGGGAGTTGTGGTGCAATCTGAGAATGAAGCAGCTCAGATCAGTGCTGCTCACCTGCTGAGAGCTGAGCCCTGCAGCTCGAAATGTGTGAGACTCCTACAGCTACAGACTCATTCAAGAGCACGAATTTAAGAAAACCATCCCCAGGAAAGAGGTTTCACTCTGCTCCAGCACAAGCCAGGGTGGCAGCCACCTGCCTTGCTCCAGGGAGTAGTTCCTACAGCCAGAGCTGAGCCAGTACACGGATTTTTCTGTTCATTTCTTACAGTTTTACTGGCACTTGGTTTGATCTTTCTATATAACCTGGGATCTAATGCATGCTGACATTTTTTATCCTATGCACGGGGCTCATACAGATGGCCCAGAACTCCCAGAAATTCCTTGAACTGATCAGATTTGGAGCTCTTTAATGATCACTCAGTGGATCATGCTGAGCATGAGACCTGTACCTCATGTAAGCTGGGCATTCTCTGCACTCATTGATGTGGTTCAGAGCCCTTGGTACAGAGATCTCATCTCTCTGCTTGCAGATCTCCTCCTGCAAGGGCTTCTACCCTTGCCTTTAAATAACATTTAATGCTTGGATTGCATGACCCACAAATGAAGCTAGGCCTGATGTATTTCCAAGTTTGAAGAATCTCGTGTCAGCTGAGTATTGTTTTCAGGGTCTGTGTGAAGGAATTGGTGACCAGCACTCTGAAAATAATCCCATTTCCTGTTCCACTGGACTAGGAGCACACTTCAGTCAATTACCACATCCCAGCTGAGCAGTGGAAATCTGTAGTAATGAGCAGTGCTTCCTCAAACCAGAGCACCTCCCTCACCTGGGATGATCTGACCATGTCCTAAAACACCTAATTAAAAACTTATTAGGGCCCCACATGGAATCTAATGCACTGGTTGTGCTACAGCAAACAAAAATCCCATATTGGAGCCCCCAGCTTGATGCCTTTGCTTATCCACCTGCCTAACCTTCCTTCTGCCCCCATCAACCCAAATCCTCATTCTGCTGGGCTGGGGCTGAGGGCTCTGTGCTGGAGGTGCCTCTGCAGGGTAACCTGAGCATCTCTGCCAAGCTCCCCCAGCACTTCCCACAGAAAAATCAGGCGTTAGTCCCAGTGCTGCAGCCAAATTCCAATCCAGGTCATTACCAGCACTTAATTTCCCCCAGTGGCTTCATTTGGGCACGGTTTTCATCACCCTCCTCTGAGCTGCTTATGCTGCATGTCGGTGACAGAGGTTTCTTCCCACATTTGGCTGCTTGGCAGTGACAAAAAAGCTTCTCCAGGACAGACAGACAGACTTTGCAGGAATCTTTGGCATCCCCTGGCACTCTGCAGAGGGCAGGGAAGTGTCCCTGCACAGAGAGAGCAGCCCATCCTTTGTGACACTGTTTGTACCATGAGCTACACCAGAGCATCCTGTGGGTGCTGGGGACACAGGACACACCCAGGGATGGCCCTTGGGGTCTGTCCCACCCAGCTGCTGTGTTTGTGAGGGTCAGGACCCTCCACACTGTCCCCATCCCTTCCCAAGCCCTTCCTGGCAGCTCCTCTGGCCCTGGGAGATGCAGGGTGAGCCCTGAAGCTGCTTTTAATCACAGTGTGCATTTTTGGAAGCTGAGTGGAATCCTTTGCCCTGCTGAACCTTGTGTCCCATTTCCTACAAACTCTTTCTCCACCTGCCGGCTCTGCCTGCTTTAGCAACCTGCAGTTTTCTGGTGCTTCAGGTAGAGAATATGGGAAAGCAAAGGAAGCTGCCACCCCCTTTGAACCACGAGCCCCCAAAGGAAACGTCCCATGAGGCTGAAGCATTGCCACAACTGTGTAATTTGCACTTGGAAATGCACATTTCACGTGCTCCTGGACCTGCTGGGACATCAGTGGTGGGTTTTGTTCACGATGTTGCTTTGCAGGAGAGTGAGGGATGATGGAATCTTGCTGATCAAGGCTGCCCAACACGATCATGTCGTGCTTGGGCATGATCCTGTCCCATCTCCATTCAGGAGATGTCCTGAAGGATGCACTGCTGAGTGTTTCCATCTGCTGGCACAGGCAAGGCTGGATCAGGACAACAGGGATTTATGTGTTGTCTCGAGCTATTATTTGTTACCAAACAAAGACATTTTTGTTCAGTGGGGAGGGGTTAACTTCAGGGTGGAGGTTGCAGTGGCGATGGCTGGGTTTGAGCTTCTTGCTCAAGAAAGGAAAATGCTCAATTCAAATATCCTGGCTGGATGTGTGCTGCAGTGGGCTCCAGAGTCACAGCCCTGCTCAGGCACCTCAGGACACTCAGGAAAAAGGTGACACCTTCTTTTCCCCACCCTCATTTTGCTCCTGATGAATACCTACTCCTGGGCTTTTTTTGGTTTGGTTTTGGGTTTTCTTTTCCCCATGCTAAATGCTGGGAAAGAACTGCTTGGCTAAATGAGGAATGACCCTTTTCCAGCAGAGGAAACTGGAACAGCCGAATAATGCAGGATCAAAGAGCAGCCTCAGCATCAAACAAACCCTCAGTTTTCTCACTTCCTTACCCTCAGTTCCTCCGGGAAATCACTCCCCAGGGCCAGCACAGAGAGACTTCACAGCCTATTTCTAGTGCCAGAGAACACCCCAATAGCTGACACCATTTGCACTCTGGAAGGCAAATTTTGTTGTTCAGGAGCACAGAACAAGTAAAAATTTCTGTCCTGAGTCAGCTGTGTCAGTGAAGTCAAGCCCTGTCTCACAGGTATTCTGTAGGAGCATTCATTTTTGAAGGGTTTTCCCAACAGAGCTGCTTCTCCAACCCATCCTGCTGTTCAGGGCCCCCTGTCCCAGGTGAATAAGGAAAGGAGAATTTCTGCTCCTTGTGCTTGGCAGTGAGCTTTGACATTCCCTGTCCACACCATTGAAGGCAGACCTGGTGAGCTCTGGTGCTGCTGGAGCCCACTGATTGCATCACCCCCTTTTCATGGTTTCCCTGAAGGATGGGTTTGTCCCCTCCTGCAGGATTGCAGAGCTGTGAAGAGACTTCAGAGCCTTTACATCCCCATCACGGGTTCTGTGTGTGCCTTATTAACGTCTATCACCAGGACATATGGAAGAGCAGCTACACCAGCCCTCTTAGATCATCACTCAGAGATTAGAAGTGAGTAAAAAACTGCAAAGCATCCCCCATAAATATTCATTGGGATCGTTTATAATGCAGTCACTCTGAAGACAGCCAGGCATCATGGCTGGAGGTGCTGGATCGATTTTTTTCTCCCACAGATATCAAGATTAAAACTGCTCCCTGCACCAGGCAAGGGATTTCTTTCAGAGAGGAAGTTCATGTGGAGCCAATCAGTCCTGGCTCTGATGAATGGAGCCTTTCAGGAAGTGCTGAATCACAAACCCAAAGGTGTTCCTGGAGATCTGCTTGATTTTATACCTTTATTTTCCCTTGGAGCATTACTCATAGCCACTTCGGAATTTCTTATCTCACCTGGGGGAGACACGCACTTAGAAAGAGCTGGAAACAGGAAAGTTGGTCATTAGCTTAGGATTTGGGAGAGGATTGAGGTGAAATCAGGTCTTTGGATGATTCAGTGACTGGGGCAAGGAGCTGAACAGGATTCCGTCCTTGTTTGGGCACTGACTTTAGCAAAACAAAGTTCTCCTTTTTTCCAGCTCTGTTCTCTACATCTATTCTGAGCTCAGACACATCCTTCATAAATTAATTATAATTAATAATTCTAGAGACAATAGAAAGAGTGAAAAGCCACTCTGGTGATGTAAACTGGACATGTACAGCAGTTTGCTCAGTGATCTTCTTCCCCATGCAGCAGCTGCCCTCTCCAAAAATCCCTTTTAAAGCAGGCAGCAATAGGGCATAACCTGGGAACAAAGCAATGCAAACAGTGAGAATCCTGACACCACAGGATTTTTAACAAGCTATTTTCACTATTTTATTTTTGCAGCATCACCTGTAGCTGTGGCTGGAGAGGGGATTGGGAAGGGGCTGGGTGTCTAAGCTCAGTGAATGAGGGGTTGGATGGGTGGGATGAGGGCACAGGGCACAGGGACAGCTCCGTGCAGGCATCTCTCACCATCTGCTGGTGCTGTCCCCCCTCCCCAGGGCTCCCTTCCCCTCCCAGTCTGTTGTCACCCACCCCCCGGGTGACAGCCGAGCTGTGCCTGGCAGCAGAGATGTTTTGTTCCCCACCTCCTCCACCAGCCCTTCCCTTTGTCCTCCTTTCAGCAATGCTGGCTCCTGCCAGCAGATTATGCTGACAATTCCGTGTGGAGAGGAAATTAGAAATGCACCAACGTTCCTCACAGCAGCAGAGGCACGGCTTGAATGGGAGCATTAATTCAGATTAAAACTGAATCACTCAACAATTCATCTTTTTTTTTTTCTTTCAGTGTGTGTGTGTGTGCTTGGTGTACGACAGGGATGTTATTGTCTCAGGTCTCTGATATGACCTGCCTGATTAATGGAGTGACACAGCCTGCCAATATCATTCCTACAACTAAATCAGTGTCACCTGCAGGTCCCCAGGGAGAGGGAACGTGCTCCAGGAAGTCTAAGGAAGCAAAGCTGGTTTCCAGGCTCTCAGCTCTGTGACAGCTCAGCCTGGCTCCTAAACCGGCTGTTCCTCAAGCAAGCTCTGCTTGCTGAGCTCCAGGAACATCCTGGAGCATCCCAGAAAACCAACAAGTGAAGGGCAGCTCTTGAGTTGTCTTCAGGGATGTTGCATTTCCCATTCTCACATCACCTCCAGCTCCCACTGTTTTCCCTCCATGAAGCAGAACTACTGTGAAAGCCATGGAAAATAATTAAAATGTTTAATTTCTAAAGCTTTATGTGATCCTGGTGTAGGGAAAAAAAAAAAAGCCATATGGAAAGAACAGCTGCCAAGTAAAATCTCACCCTGAATGGAGAATATATGAAATTTCCTGGCGTGGGTGAAAATGAAGTGTCAGAGGTTAGAGTTTGGAAAGGCCAGAAGGGAGCAACCCTTAAAAAAAGCACAAAATTCTGTTTTTCTAAATTCTTCTAGAGGGTGGCTGGTGCTGGGAGCAGAAGTGCTCTCGGGTTCCCAAGGTCCAGGTGCCCTGCAATGCCATGGAATGAGAAACAGCCCCACGCTGTCCTCTCCAATATGTGCCAGTGCCACCCAGCCAGGAGCAAAACCTGGGAGAAACAGCAAATGCAGGCCTTCAAACTGAAATTCAAACTTCAGAACGACAAAATCCCAACACAAGCTCAGGAATTGCTTCAGATTTTCTATTCCAAAACCTTGCATTTCCTTTGCTGTTCCATTGGACACCCCACAGAGTCCCACCAAAGTCAACAACAACAGCAGAAGAATTACACTCAGTGTGCCAGGTTCATTTAGAAAGCAGTATAATTAGAAATAAATTAAATAAGATCAGCTGGGGGGACACTTCACATTGTCCATGTGGCATTAAGAGGAGCAATCACATGGTCCTACAGGCAGAGAAAATCAGGGTGATGAGAAGACAAGGACACAACCAGAAAAGGCAATACCCAGAGGAAAGAACAGAAAATCCATCTGTTTGCTGCCTGTTGGAGTCTACCTGCAAGATTGGTTTCTCTAATGTGAGGTTTAGCTTCTTTCTTCCAAGTAAATAAAGTTTTTTCCAGCAGAATTCCAGCTCCAGTCAGGGCAGCTCAAAGTCCCCTCTGCCCTGGGTGCTCTTTCTGACCTTTGCTCATTCCAGATGTTCAAGGACAGGTTAAATGAAGACTGATCCATTCCCCAGTCCACCTTCCCAGCTTTCTGAGGCTGTTCCCATCCAGGGATTTCTCATTTATCCGCAGAACTCTTCCCCTGCACTAATTTCTCCACCGATTTTTGGCGTGTGGCATCCACAAAATCCTGCAGCGATGAGTTCTGCACTTCAAAGATGTCCTGTGCCAGATAAAAAAAAAAAAATTCAAAATATTTTGGGCCTGTTTTGTGGGAGGCCTGCAGCTTCCTGCATAATGAGGAGGAAAGAAGTCTCATTCCTTGTTCAGCCCCTCGCTGGGGGAGCTGTTTTGGGCTCTGAGCCCTCGTCACTGCCTTTCTGTGTGTGCTTTTTCGTGTTCCTCTCCATCTCAGGGGAACCCAAGCTATGCACAGATTTCAAGGAGTCTGAGCAGTGCTTAATTACATTTCCTGCTATGTTCCCTTGCCTAATAATTTCTGAAATTCTCTGTACCTTCTGACTCATTCCCACCGAGCCTTGAGCTATTGTTTCCATAGAGCTGTTCAAAGCAAGCCCCAAATCTCTCCCCTGAATGCTAATAGCTAATCTACAGCTCATCACTGTGGAGGTTATAATTAATGTTGTTTTTTCACAGTGGTCATTATCCTGCATTTCTTAATATGTGAATTTCATCTTCTGGTCCATTCCCCTCCCTCTTCCAGAACCATGAGAAGCTTCTGCAGGTCCTTCATTTTAGCTTTTTCTGCCCTGAACAAACTCATTTCTCCAGGAAATGGAATTGCCTCAGCTCTTTGCATATTTTTTGTAAACCCTGACTGCCAGCCCCAGGCTCTGCAGGGTGACACCACTGTTCTGAGCTTTTACCCATGAAATAAATCACTAAAGGACCTTCTCTCTTATCCCTTCAGCTTATTTTTCTTAAGAACCTTTAGGGAGAGAACTTGTTAAAAGCTCTTGAGAACCCCAGATGATTGCAGCCACCAGAGGACTCTTATGGACACCCTGATTTCTCAGGAAATATTTTGTGAGGCACAGCTTCTCTCTGCAAAGCCCTGTTCTTTCCTATTTTGCCATCCTTATCCCAGTCCTTCAATTCTGTTCTTTAGTATAACTTTTGTCCTTTGCACCCTAAAGTCCTGCAGCTTTCCAGACTTCCCTTCAGCCTTTACAAAACCAGTGCACCATTGAAACCTTTGCCTTCTCTGTGCTGAGGATGATGAAAAGCTCAGATTTTCACCCTCCCCATTAACAGCAATTTCAGATCATGTCAGAACCCATGAGCAAAGCCCATCTGCTCCTGGCAATTTGTTATTTTTCATCTCTCTGATTCATCCCCCGACCCTTCCCACCAGCAGCTCAGCTCTTCTGCCTTGTCCCTCCCATAAAAAGGCTGTTCTGAGGAGCCCTGCTTGAACCCCAGAGCTGGGGACACTGGGGTCCATAATTAATCTTCCTAATTAATCTTCCACCACCCTTCCCTGCCCTCCAGACTCCCAGGAAGGCTCCTGATGTGCTTGGGGAAGTTTGTATTATTATTGTATTATTATTTTAATGCCTTCAGCAAGCTGATCTCCCAAATCTGTCTGAGATTTGTCATGTGCCATGTCTGCTTTTTTGCTTCCTTGAAAGTTGTTGCTCTTTTTCCTCACACAGCTTCCAGCTTTCACCCTTCCCTGAGGTAACAGGGTGGATTGAACTCATTTTATACCACAAAAAGGCAGGAAATTCAAGTGAATCTGTGACTTTATCAGAGTTTTAACAAAGTTTACACTGCTTTACCAAAGAGCTGGGGCTGTCAGAGATGCTGCTGCTGGTGAGTGTCCATGTCTCCAGTGCAGCTCTCACCCTTGGGAGCAGGAACCTGGATTTTGGTGGGTATGTGGGGGATGCAAACACCATCCATGAGGTGTGAACCCTCTAAAAAGAGCAGGATGGTGGTGATGAATGCACTGATGGTGGTTGCTGTATCTCTGCCTGAACTGCAGCTGGAAACTGCTGGAGACAGGGGTGGACGGGCAGAGCAGGGGGCTGGTGGAAGGCACAGCCAAACAGGGAATGTGAGGATGAAAAACTGCCAAAGGGGGATTTCTGCACCTCCCCAGGGAGATAAAAAAACCCAAAAACAAAAACTCCCTCTCTCAGCCCTGTTCAAGTCTGCCATTATGCAAAAATCCTTTCATGTACCATTAAAATTCAGCCAGTTCTGCTCAAAGCAGAGCTGCCCTTTAACGGGATCTGTCAATGCTCCAAAAAGACAGGAGCTGAAATGAATATAATTTCTAACAGAAATCATTATAATTCTAAACAAAGAAATCTTTTTAAGTATAGAAAGAGCAGGATAGACAGAGGGAGAAAAGGAGAAAAATGTAATTACATTCATAAAAACTCTGCTATTAGGGAACTAGTAGAGCTAGAGTTCATCTTTTGTCCTTGAATTAAAACATGGGCATGGCCAATCCACAAAACTAAAGTCTCCTTTACCTTGCAGTTATATAAAATATTCCTTTATATTTCAAGGTGCCCTTTTGATTTGAGGAGGGAGGTGTTTGTGTGGCTTAAAAATAAATAGATTTCCATCCTTTCTCAAGGTCTAACCTTTCAGAACATGCCCAAAAAGTCAGTGGGGAGAAGAGCAGAGCACTCTGAGACAGCCATGGAAAACAAGGAGAAAAGAGCAACATGCCACTTAAATGTTGGAACAAAATCTATTCTTTACAGCTATTTCCTTAAATTAATGGTGGAGGGCTGATGCTGTTGTTTAGAGGAATGAAGGAGTTGGCATTTTGTGAATAATGAGATGGTCCCAGGTGGCAGGAACGTGTCCTTACACATCTCAGCCTTCACATCCTGTTCTGTCATTCTCCTTTTAAAGGCTGTGCTCCAGTCTTGGGGCTCTTTTGGGAATACCCAGCTTTAATCCAGGGTCTCTCCTGCCTCCTGAGCAGCTCTGAAGTCACCCAAAGTGTGATCTGAACAGCAGAACTGGCTTTGGAGGGGGTGTGCCATGAGGCCAAACCCAGCTCCTCCCTGTGCTCCTGTGGCAGGGAAATCTGGGAATGAGATTTTATGCTCCACATCCAGCCCCAGCTCCAGAAAGAAGGGCAGCATTTTGACATTTTACTCACATGCCTGAATTTAGTTGATTTAAGGCCACCCAAACCCAGCTTTATTCAGCTTGGGTGTGCATTTTCTATATGAAAAACACAAAACTCCCCCAAACTTCCAAACCTGCTTTGTGCAGGCAAAGCAGCTGCAGCACAGAGCAGAAATCATGCACAAACGCCCTTGTGTGACCTGCTGTGAGCATTTCATGTGGCATTAATAAAAGTGTTGGGAAAGGAGACAGAAACTTCCCAAATTTATTGGGCAGCCCTTTTTTCTGAGCCCAGCTCAGAGGAACCATTCCTGACTGTGGTATTTGGTGATTTGGGGAATGAGATCAGCCTGGCCTTTTGTCTCTTCCACCTGAGTTTAGTTATCATTTACCAGAGCATAAAACAGCTAAATTATGTCATGGCAGAGGAGCAGAAAATATTTCAGTGATAGGTTTCCTGGAGCTAATTTTGTCCAAATAAGAGCTGTGCTGTGGGTGCCTGACCACAGGCTCTGCACAGCAGCAGTGCCAGGATCTAAGTGGAGGTTACCGTGTTCCAAGTGAAAAACCATCATCATCCACTCAAAAATGTGAGCAGATAACGAGCAGCTCTGAAGTGGATAATTTCACTTTATTCAGAGGTGCCTCAGCATCACATAATACCTGATCCAGATCTCTTTCTAATTAATCTAAACCCTACTCCTGGCCCAATTTCACGTGCTGGTTGTTGAGGTGACCTCTGATGGGCCAGGGGCAGAAGAAATGGGATGAAAGACAGCATTGCCACTCATTAATTTCAAACTCCTGACTTAAACCTTCATTTTTCCCTCCATGAGGCTTTCGTGAGCGTTTTTCATAAGAAGGCTGATTAAAAAGAAAAAAAAAATTGTGTGTGAGTAAATGTGGAAAAAAGGATTTAACAAAATTTCATGGCACCCTTAAACAGGAAGGAAAGGGGATTCTGCTGCCCGTTGCACACAGATGAAATGTATAAACCAATAAGACTAATTTAATTCCAAAAGAAATCAATACTGGGAAATGTTACCAAAGCACCACTTGTTGGCTTTCCATTTGTTTGTGGACACGTTTCTGGAATAATAATGGCAAGCCATTACTCAGCCACTGCTCAGTGGCCACAGAGGCACTGAAAGCCACGGGCTGCTTTCTTCTGGCAGTCAAAAGAATGTTTCTCACTCAGAAGTTGCCATCAGGATGAAATCCCCCTAAGAGCTGAAAACTTTGGGCTTTCTGGGTGGGATCTGCAAGAAATATCCATCATGGATGTAATGGAGTCATCACAGAATCAGTGGGAGGTTCAGCAAGCACAGCACAATCATGTCAGCCCCCAGGGCTAGGCAGGAACCCCAATTTATTTGGTACTTAAATGAAACTTTGCAGCATCAGGGTCCCTCCAGCGTCTCTGGCTGCATTGATCTTCCAGAAACATCCCCCAAGGCTCTCGAGATGGAGCCACAGCTCAGCCCTGGAGGTTTTGTGGAGCTTGGAAACTCAGCCTAAAACTTGCAAAAAATCCTTTCACTGGATGCTCAGAATCTACCTGAAAACGTGGAGTGTTTTTGCTTCTTTTGGGATGGTTTAAAAGCATCCCAGCCCACCTTTAGTGAAGCTTTATGAAACCACACTCGGATTATTTTTGGTATAATTCTCTCCTTTTTGCTTTGCTCTCTCCAGTGTCCTGTGCCAATGCCATTATCCTGATTTCTGCATTTTTCCAGGCATTAACACCCTTCAGTCTATCACAGTAGCAGTTCTGAATTCTTCTTCTAACACTCCTAGCTAAACATTGAGCAAGGTAAACTCTTTTTTATGGACAGCAGGACTTATGAGTGGCACATTATTTTTAACAAAAACCTGCTCAGGTCTTGGGTGTACCTTATTCATACAAAAAATAATCTGAGGAAACAAAAAAAAGACTTTAGGGTGTTACTCAAACATACAAATCTCCATAATAATGTTGGTTTCCTCTGCTACACTTTCTGCCACCAATATTAAAGCTTTAAATGGTGTGCAAGAATCTAAATTGATTTGGTGAAGCAAAGGGAGTTGGACTGGATGATCCTTGTGGGTCCCTTCCAACTCAGGATTTTCTGTGAATCAAGCACGGGTTTATCTTTAGGAAACAGAACAATTTCTCAGCTCCTGCTGCTATTCCTGACTTCAGCCAGGCCAGTCATGGGAACATCCGTCATCCTGGGTCACAAAACCCTGACCAGAGCGAGCAACTGCATCCTTGGCAAAAGAAAATGGGAGTCACATCTTCCAGCAGGCTGAGAGGGCTCAGAGATGGGGAATTGCTCCTCTCCAATGCACTGGAGGCAGGATGGGAGCTTGTTGCATACAGGTAGAGATATTATAAAAGAAAGGCCTTATAAAATATGGTTTAGGCCCTGCTACTCTGGGGGTTTTGAATTTTCTGTGCTTTCTGACACTGACCCCCAAGGGAACACTGCTTTTGAATTGAGGCCTTGGAGAAGGCTCCAAATTTGAGTGATGGAGTTAAAGTCATGGGTGTGTGGTTAGAAGTGTGTGATTTCACATGGTGAAGGGTTTGGAATGTGGGGTTTTAGAATACAGTAACAGGTGTGGGACAAGGTGGAGGTTCTTGGGTGTTGTCTCTTTCTTCCTTCTTGTTCCTTCTTCTTCATGATTTCAGGTAGCAGTTTTTGGTTGGATAGAAAATCCTGCACTGCAGGTCACAGGTGTTTCGTTATTGGGTCAAAAGTATAAATAATATAGATGCTAGTTTTTAATAGGATAAAGAATAGTTAGCCTTTGAAAGACCTTGTAACTAGCTCAATTCACCTCCATTTTCTTGCTTTTAGCTGGTAGCTAGAGGTGCTGCAGAACTCTCTGTACTTTAGATAAGATTTAATAAACAACCAAGTCCAAACAAGAAAATCCATCTCTTGAGTTTCAGTGCTGACTCTGAGTGAAGGCAGACAAAAAAAGAAGCTAACCACTAATATGTAACACTGCTGTCAGCAGTTAGCTTGGAACTTCCCATGTGAGAAATAAGAATGAAAGGCAGTTAGCACAACAAACCATTCTGGTAAGAGAACTGTTTAAACCTGTGAAAAACAAGAAACCTGTCCCATGGCAATCAATGAATAAAATATGTAAACTATCCAGGAACAGAGAGATTTGGTGGAGATGTAAAATGCCATTTATTAACCAATGAATTGAATAGCAAAAAAGTTGGAGTTATACACGAGGTCTTGAAAACTGTATAAAAATTTATAACATTAAAGGTTGGCTTTTCTGCATGAAGAAACGGCGTGCTGTGTGTTTATTACTGCAGTGGGAGCTCTCTGCTCCTGGTGGAGCATTTCCCATGGAACCCACACAGCCCTGTGGGTGTCTGGGGGCCAGAGGGCACAGGGGGGACTTGTGTGCTGACAAATAATTGCAGTGTGGCTGTTTAGCATTTGCAACACATCAGCAGCAGCGTTTGGAGGGGCAGCCTGAGGGTCTGGAGCTGTCAAGGCAGATAATGGCCCAGCTCACTGCTGGCTAATAATAACCCTGGGTCCTGCTCTCCCTGTGCAAGTGTAAACTCCACAGGGCTTTTCCCCTGGTTTTTCCCCCTCTCTGCAGATGTTGATGTTGTATTTTGGAAGGGACATCTCCAGCAGATCCAGGCTGTGACCTTCAGAAGGCACAACCTCACTCCTGCAGCAGCCACTCATCGCCAGCACGAGGCGTAAGGGCAAAAAAAAATCCCAAAATCACCCCAAAACCACCCAAAACCTCCCCAAATCTCCCCAAACCACCCCAAAATTACCCCCAAACCACCTCAAAACAACCCAAAATCTCCCCAAAATTACCCCAATACTGCCCCAAAACCACCCA
This sequence comes from Rhabdornis inornatus, assembly GCA_013397075.1. NCBI lineage: Eukaryota > Metazoa > Chordata > Aves > Passeriformes > Rhabdornithidae > Rhabdornis > Rhabdornis inornatus. The sequence goes on from VWZS01009843.1 coordinate 152,810, forward strand.
AACCACCCCCAAACCGCCCCAAGTCACCCAAAACCACCTCTAAACAACCCCAAACCACCCCAAAATTACCCCAAAACAACCTCCAAACCACCCCAAAATCACTCCAGACCACCCAGAAACCTCCCAAAACCACCCGAAAATCACCCTAAAACCACTCCAAAACCACCTCAAAATTACCCCAAAACCACCCGAAAATCACCCTAAAACCACTCCAAAACCACCCGAAAACCACTCCAAAACACCCGAAAATCACCCCCAAACCACTCCAAAACACCCGAAAATCACCCCCAAACCACTCCAAAACAACCCCAAAATCACCCAAAACCACTCAAAACCACCCCAAAATGCCCCAAACCACCCCAAAACCACTCAAAATCACCCAAAACCTGGTCCCTCACTGTGTCCCAGCTCCTTTCTGTGCACACCTAATGGCTCTGCAGGGAGATGGTGGAGAAGATGCTGGTTCAAGGTAACAACTTTTACCTGTTTCAGAGTGTTTATTTCCTCTGCCAGCTCCAAAAAAGAGGGGTCCTAAAGAGGGGGTGCTGGGGGCCCCGAGGCTGCCAGAGCTCCAGGAAGGTTTGGACACTGCTCCAGGGATGTCCAGGTGGGATTTTGGGGCTGTGCAGGGTCAGGAGCTGGACTGGATGATCCTTGTGGGTCCCCTTCCAGCTCAGGATATTCCATGATTCTATCAATGCTCAGAAGGAAAAAGGTTTGGTGTCACCCAACTGTGCCAGGGGTGGATTATCAGGTGGAATTTTTCACTCTGTTAAAAGAAAAAAAAAAAAAAGAAAAGAAAAAAGGAGAAAAAAGCATCAAGTTCAACACACAAAGCAAACAGCTCAGCCTCCATTGAACAGAGTGAGGAAAAAATCTTGTGTGAACAGCTGCCCTGTGGCATTATCCAAGCTGCAGCTGACTCAGAGTGAATGTGGCCTCTCTGTTTGGGTTTGGAGACACCTTCAATGCTGGAAAAGAAAGAGTGTAAAAGCCATAAAGCACTGTGCCCAATTAAAACCACTTTCAAAACCTCAGCAAAATATAAACACGCTCAGCGCTGTAAATCAAAAGAGAAAAAAAAAAAGCTTATTTTTTTAAAGCCACTATTTTTAGCTTCACTCACCTTGATCCAAACTCAGCATGAGGATTTTATTGTGCCTTAACCATGCCTGAAAGCATGGAAAATTATAATTTAAACACCAGTCACATCCTATAGGTAAAGAAACAGGGAGATATGAGTGAAGTATAAAGAGAACCCAACAGCACGGGGATAAAGGAGATAAATCAACTCAAGGACCTGTGCTCAAACTGCTGTGAAGGGAAATGGGTTCCATCTCTATCTGAAAGCTCAGACTGTAAAGGTGCAGCAAGGAGGGAATAGCAGGACTGAGTTTAAACATTCCACCGAGGGAACAACTGGCTTGGGGAGTTAAAGGTTAAACAACATCCCTCATCATTCACCTGGAAAAGGGCCTGGATTTGTGCCAGGTCCAATTTATGGCAAATTAGGACACTTCCAGTGTCCCTTAGGTCCAAGTGTTGGAGAACTGGAGGGTTCAGTGGAAATGTGAGGTTTTCCCTCTGCCTAGAGTGTGGAGAGAGGGAGGAATAAATGACAGATGCAACAGTGGTGTGGGGACACCAGGAATGTCCTGGGTCAGTTTTCTTCTCCATCTGTTTTTGCCCTAAATACAAATATGGTTCAGGTCTCCTGAAAGGGCACAGGGGACTCAGCCAAACTTTTGGAAGTGCCCCCAAAATTTGGGGATATGCTACCAAAACCAGCTGGTGTTTCTTCCTGTCCATTCCCTAGGAGGTTGAAGATTGAAATGGAAGATTGTGGTGTTGAGTGTTTCCTTATTGCACCACGGCTCTCCAGCAGCACAGAACTGAAGGAAGCAATGCTGGCAGATAAACAAAGAGTTAATGATTAATTAATGGTGGCTCATGAGATCTGTGTCCTCCCACTGCCCAGGCTCTGAAATTTCATCTGGGAAACCAATGTTAGTGCTACCACAGGCCCTGCAAATCATCCTTTATCAAGCTTTATCTTTCTGATCAAACTCATCTTCCAATTACAAAAGAAAAAAACCCAAACCACCCTTCATCCAAATCCCCAAACACTGCCCATCAATTTAACTCCTATTCCTGTATTTTCCCTGATCACAGGACTTAATTTATGCTAAGGACTTCATGTTTGATTTTGATCAAGTCCCTCACCTTCTCAGGAGGGAAATTCATCTGCCTGAACTCCAGTTATCTAAAATGAGCTGTCTGGTCCAGGCTTCCTGCAGAGGCTCCCAGTGTTGTCAGAGAGAGCCAGAGCTCCCCAGAGGATGCTTCATCTTCTCCTGGCAGAGGGGCCCAGGTCTGTGCCTCGGTGAGCATTAATCTTGGATCTGTGCTCTGCTGCTTGCCCAGCAGGACACATCTGATCCAGATCAGGAGTGATTTATGCTGGCCTTGTGCTCAGATAAACTCAGAGCCAGCAGAGCAGGGCAGCTGTGAAACGAGGGGAGCTCTCCTCCTCCTCCATTCTTCTGCCTGCTCTGTACATTTGCATTTCAATCCTGCAGATATTTATATTTTTGGGCAGGTTCATGAATTTAAGCAAGGCACAGATTTCCTGCAGGACTGGGACCCAGGGTTGCAAATATTCAGGTGAGGAGCTGTTCTCCAGCAGGTTCTTGTGCAACAAGCACTGTGTGATTCCAGCTGAACCTCCCAGGTCCCAAAATGTTGGGAAGGATAAGGATTTGACAGGAAGGTCTCACAGATCTATATGTATAGCAGAAAGATCTTTGACTCTGAAGAAGGAATAGAAATGAGAGCAAGTTTTGATAGAGAAGAATTGCTGAGCCACTCTTACTGGGTAACTGAGAAAGCAAAGGGTATGTGAGGTGGAAGGGGTTTTTATGACTCAGAGCAAAGAATAAATCCACCTTAAACAAAAGATGTTTTTACCAAGCAAAAAGATTTTCACAGGCAAACAAGAAAGCCAATGTTGCAAGTAGAAAGAAAGGTTTCAATAATTTCCACTGCAAGAAAACTGAGAAACAACTTCTAGCTTAAACTGTAACACACTAACCTTTTGTGATTGGAAATAGTACCATGGATATGGAAATGTTAGTAGTTATGATAGGCTACAGGTAATAGTGAAGGTATTGGTTGGTTGTCGTGTTTTAAGATGCTCTGCAATGAAAAGTAAATAATGCATTGTAACCAGAACTGGAGTGGCTTCAGACAAACCCACAGCTGAGGTGACAGGCTGTGGGCTGGGCTCTTGTTACTCACAACCTGTGAATTGCTGTAGCCTCTGGATACAATAAACAGCATTTTAAATAATAAATAACTTGCTGTATCATCTGGATACAATAATCAGCATCTTAAAGAGCAACCCAGAGTCCTGCATCCCTCGTTTGGGCTCTTACACCAAAATGTCAAATCATTGTCACCCAGCCCAGCACCAGCTGACAAGCAAACCTCTGGAATGAAGGAAGAGCTGCTGGCTACAAAGGTGCCCTCAGCTTCCCAAATTTCCCTCGACAGACTGAAATGGATTCAGCACAGCCTCCCCTCTGTGATCCAAACTTGAAATCAAATCCTGGGTTTTATCAGGGGGATGCTTGCCAAAGCACACAGCAGAATGCCTCTGATCCATCCAGAAGGACCAGCCAGACCCAGGGCATGTGGCAAGGAGGAACTTCTCAGAAGCACTTGGGCTTGGAAAGCATCCCCAGGCAACTAAAGCCTGCATGAACCCGAGTTTTGCTCCTGCTTGTTTGCAGAGTTAAAACATTCCCTTAAAAAGAAAACAAAACCAAATAGGCCTCAGCAGCTTAATGAGGATTTTATTATCCTACCTCTTATTTACTAGTATGGAAATGCTCAGCTCGTGCTGTTAAATAGCAGCCTGTTTCTTTTTCCATTTTCTTGGGCTTTTAGCTAATCAACTTGAAAATGCACTTGCCATTAATCTGATAACCACCATTTCCTTCAGCAATGCTCAAACCCTGGCGTTCAGGTTAATGTTACTTGAAGATGAGATCTGATTCATTTGTTGCATCTTTTTAATTATGAAAGGCAATTTAGGTATAATTACCCCATTTTCTGAGCTTAAGATGAGTACACTGTTCACTCTGGCCAACTCTCAGCTCTGTTCTCTGCATCAGTCTCTTCCCACTTTAGATGATTAAGTGACCAGATTGCTTTGGACTTTCATTTTTTGGTTCCTTTCATGGAAACCCCAGGAGCCCTAAGCATTTTAATGCCCTGTGTGTACACAAACCTCAACAGGAGAATGGGCACATCCCAGTGTAAAAACAAGTGTCAGAAATCAGGTTGTTGGCAAAACACTGGGAAATATCTGCCTGTAACCCCTAAGCACCATCTGAGAGCACTGCTAATTCCCAGGATGAATTCTGATAATTCCCATCAGGATGCTGAGGTGCATTTGTGGATGCAGTGGAGCTTTAGCTCTGCCTCTGGCAGCTGCCTGCTCTCAGAGAACAGCAGGGCTCTGGCTCAGAGCTCTGGTTTGTTCTCCAAGTCCAGACAGCTCGTTTTGGGGTAAACAGGAGCTGTTTCTGACAGGAAACATGGGTGTGTTCCCCAGGCAGCCTCAAAGGTGGGAGGAGAAAAGCTGCTTGAGGTGCACACCACTTCAAGCCATTCCTGATGAATGATTTTCAAGGAGCATCCCAGCCAAAAGGAGTCTCAGATTATCCACGAGGTGTGGAAAAAAAAAAAAAGGATTAAAGACCTTCTGGCAGCCAGGTCTGTCCTCAGCACATCACCTTGACAGAATTGTAGATGCCACAAGCTGCCTGGGAGGGCAGCTCTTTGTTCTGAGCTGGCTCCTGTCTGTCAGATCAGCTTCTCTGGGCATTCAGAGAGGAAAAAATACAAACCCTGAGCACACAGAGATGAGAGTGGTGGATTGCAGAGGCCAGGTGCAATGCCTGGTGTTCTGCAAGGCTTGATTGCATTTGTTCTCCTGGTGTCCCCTCCGGTGACGAAGGAGGAGACCACAAAAATTAATCCCCAGCTCCAGAGCAATCTGGGAATGACAGGGAAAGGATGAGCCAAGAAAACTGCTGCCAGGGCATTAGCATTAAATGCTGCCCTTCAAAATTCCAATTTCCACTTTTCCAAATTCCAGTTTTCAAAATTCCAAATTCCAATTTCCCACAGAATCATGGACATTCCATGGGGTCTGCAGGGATGTCTTTAGCCCACTCTTCACAAAATACATATCTGTCCTCAGCTGCCATAACCCTGGGAGATTCATCAGCTCTTAAAAGGCATCAAATCACTTAATACATGAGGATAGTCAGCTTCCTCTTACCTGCATTTTAAAGCAATTTTCTCATCTTAAATAATCTACATATGTTAATTAGAGGCTAGTAAAGTAGCTTAAATGGTGTGAAATTAGAGTGAATTATTCATGTCATTTCTTAGCTGCAGTGGTTGCAGATAATGTTTTTGTTTGGGGGTAAAAAAAAAAAATAAATTATGATAAGATGGAAATTCTTATTAATTTGTTTGCTCAGGAATAGAAGCTTTTTTTTTCCTGGTGAACAGGGCTTCAGTTTAGAAGAGCTCTTCAGCTGAGAAACAAACATCCACTCATTTAGGCTGAACATGTTGACCAATCTTCAATCACTGAGTGGCCTCAAACCACTTCCAGAGATAACAGGGATGCAAAAATAGCCTTTTGCAGGCTACACAGCCCATGTCCTCTGCCCATGGCAAAATGTTCCCTGCAGCAGGAAAAGTAATTTAGAGGAACATTACAAGTTTACCATTTTTTAAGAAGCCTTTCTGCAGCGAGAGGAACAGATGGGTCCATTTGTCCTGGGGAGCAGAGGCCACTCTGGGTGATGCTCTTTGAGCACAGACCTGCACAAGTGGCCTGTGATTGATTTAACTCTCTCTGAGAACAGCTCCACACTTGGATCTTCCTCTCTCTTGGATCTCTTTCTCTCTGAGGCTGCACCAGTCATAGGGGCAAAGATGAAAGAGCAGGATTTAAAACATACTAGTTTAGCAGGTTTTGACTCGGAGCAACTTTGCTAAAGCAAGATTAATAAGACTTAGATGGAAAGCTAATTAGCAGAAAGGCAATTAAGCTATCCCAACAGGAGCCATCTTCAGTGCCTCAGCTGGAATGTGCTGTTCTCTCCCACCAGGTAGAGCAGTTCCAGTGTCATCCAAAGCATTCAGCTAAAGAAAGCACAACCTCATTTATCTGTTTGAAAACAAATTTAAAACCCAACAGGGAAAATATATCAAGAAAGTGAACAGAGAGGAGTAGAAATTCAGTAATAAGAGCTGAAGAAATGCAACAAAAGGCTGCATCCGCATTTGTCTACACAGGCCCAACAGTGGCACTTTATGGCACCTGGAGATGCTGTAAATTTCTTTACCCACCTACAAGGGGAAATCACCTTCTTCTAAATGTCAGAGATGGCATTCACTGCTTTTATAATTTATGTGTGCCTGCAGGCTGGATCCTGGAAGAGCCTCCTTCCCTTCCCTCTCCCCCCAAGCTTTTATGCAGGGAGAGATTCCAGCCTGGTGAAGGCTCAGCAGAACAAACACAAGAGACGGAATAAGAAGAGAGAACCCAGAGAGCTTTTCCAAAATGCAGGGAAATGCAGGAGCTGTGTAAAAAAGCACCTGGGGATGTGAAATTTGAGTGCAAGCACCAGCCCAGGGCTGTAACTCAGCCACACTCACTTGGTGCCTCTCCATGGACATGGAGCAGCCCCCACTTTTCATTAAAGGGTTGAATTCCTTTGCTTTTCTGCAGGACAGAAGTTTATTTAGCAGGGCATTGCTCAAGAGTAGATGGCATATGGAGAGTTCACAGCCTGGTGTAGCCCATAATAATCTGTTCATGTTCCTGCCTCCAAAGTCAATGGCAAACACAGCAACAGCCCCAGTTTCAACTCCCAGTTTAGTGCCCTACTCACTAGACCACAAAATTGTTTTTTATATAGATGGACACATAAAGATATGGATGGATGGCTCAAAGCCTGCTTTTATTGCCATATGGACACCTCAAAATTAGCGTGTTAAAATGCAAAGGACTTTATCTGCTGCATATTAATGAGTTCCAATCTCCTACAATAAGGCAATAATGAAATGACCTATAAAAGCAGTTAACATCAGTGGAAGTGAGATCAAACAGAGCTTTGCTGCTAAAAACCCTCCTCTGGCTCCAGAGGAGCCCACATCTCATCAGAAATTGCCTGCCCTTTACAGCACAGCCATCTCAGAAATGATGGAACCATTCCTGGGGTCAAATATCCACTGGAATGCTGTCCTTCTTCCTAAAATGCTGAGCTGCTTTCTATCACCTCATCCTGCAGAACTCCTGCACCTTCAGTGGGAACCTCCCAGCACGGTCAGAACCAGGTTCAGACCTGGCCCCTCTGTGTGTGTGGACTGACATCTTCAGGGAATTCATCTTAAATCCCCACAGAGGGATTTATCCTCCCCACCCTGCTGAGGTTGGTGAGTTCCCTTTGGGTTTGGGTGTTCTTACACCACCAAGGCACACCCTGCATGGCAGATATTCCCTGGGGCAGCAAGGGAAGCACTGAGCTCGCAGCAGGAGGGGTGGAACATGTCTCCAACAACATGAAACACTCCGGGTCAGGCTCCCAGCAGGAGAACTCCCACAGATTCCCAGAAACCACAAACATGATCCTCACACCTTCGCAGCCACTCCAAATACGTGATCCACTGGAGGGGAATAACTTCAGATTTGCCTTATCCCCATATTCCCCCTGTTTATTTTGTCAATGAGACAAACACAGCAGAGAACGTCCCTGTCGTGTTTTAATTCCTCATCTAAGGACATGAAAAGTGGCCAAAAATCCTGGTGGGGGCTTGGAGGACACACAACAGTGCAGGACACACGAGGCTGTCACTCCAACTGCAGATGAATTTTGATGTCTGGAACCCTCTGGGATGGAGCAACCACAATTTGGGGAGAGTTACACCAAGCTCCAAGAGCAAGTTGAAACTTTGAAATCGATTTCCCTGGAAATTTGGATCCATCAGCATGAAAAGTCCATAGGATTGTGCTAAAAGGAAAGATCACAGGCGAATCCACAGACACTGACTACTTTTCCCCCCTAATTAATATAATTCTTTTCTTCTTCAAAGTGTTAGGCTATTTCATTAGGAACTCAAACAGGGGACACTTTGATCTAAAGAATAAGGTGGTTCAGATCTCTGCTAATTAGCAGCTGTCCTTACAGATTTTGGCAATGAGTTTGATGGAAAATTGTATTAAAATCTGTCCTGCCTTACTCTGTGCTTATAATGGGAACAGCACAGAGCATTTATTTGACATGATGGGATGCATCATGTAGACATCAGTGTTGGACATTTTGAAACAAAATAAAAAATTAGAGGTATGAAAGTGGAAATAAAAAAGATCACAAATTGTAATAATTGGTTGCTCACCTAGAAGGAAGATCTTGCTACAACCAAGAATAACACTTTTAAAACATGACACTTAAAAGTAATGTTATTAAGAATATAAATGGGAATTGCAGCACATTTTCATGTAATTTTGTTAAACTTTTTTTCTACTGGTAAGAAAACATTTTTGGGAGGGTTTGATGCAGAGACCCACAGCCTTGCTGATATAAAGAAGGGTTTCTATTGTATAAAAAGCCCTTTAAGGGAAGCACCTGCCTTCCAGCCCTGCCTCACAGCACTATTTAAACCAGGCAGGTAACAAAGGTCTCAGGAGCTGCTGCACCACAAGGATTTCTCAGCTGTGTGGAGGAAGAAAATGGTACTGCTGGGGCATTGGGGTGAAAAGATTGTGGGGTTGAATCATTTTGTCTTTTAGAGACTCTGAAATGTATTAAAGGATGGATTTGGTGACCCCGTGGTGCTCTGGAGGGGCATTGGGGCGAGGAGATCTTGGGGTTGAAATATTTTCAGTCTTTTGGAGACTCTGAAATGCATCCAGGGATGGAGCTGGTGACCCTGTGGTGCCTTGGAGGAGAAAAGTGAGAGGTTTCTGGAGTGGGGCTGTGTCTGTGGAGCAGTTGTGCCTTTTGGTCCTGCAGTGCCTCATCCCCTGTGCTGCTGAGCCATTTCTGTCCTCGGGCTGTTGGGATGGAGGCTGGGCTCTGGCATCCATTAAAAACCAGAGCTGAAATGCAGCACTCTGCTTTTCCTGGCCTGTAGCCTTGAGTAGGATGTCGTGGTTTTCTCCTTTCATTTCACTCTTGATGAGAAATCCATCCCAGTATGTTACTTTATGTATTAAAAATATGCTTTAAATGCCTAGCACTGGTTCTAGCAGTTGTCTGCAGTATTTTTGTTTTAAGATGCTTAAAGTATGAATAATGAGGACAGAAGGAGTGGGTCAGGGGATCAGGCATTACGTATCCAGAAGAAACAGGAAGGAATAGCATTTGGAAAACAAAATTATTTCCTTGATTGAACTCTTGACATGGATGAGAATTAACTTTGCCAAACCCAGATGGTGCTGCAAGGAACAGTGAAGTTAATTCTTCCTCTTGCTGAAGTGCAGTGTAACCTATTTGTCCTTTCTCCCTCCTCGTTGTGTGGTGATGAGATCAAAGCTGACATCTGGCTGCAGTTTTGCTGAAACTGGGCAAGTGATACTCTCTGCTGAAATCATGGAGAAAATAAATTTGGAAAGGGAAAAGCTACCGGGGCTGCCTCCCAAAAGTTTGAGTGTTCAGCAAGTATCTGGTGTGCTGTAATATCTGCTGCTGCTTTGTGCTAAAAGGTAATGGATTAAACATTAATGTTACAAACCAAATTTGTCATCTCAGCCTTGTTGCTGCAATAATCTACAGGGCCATTTTCACGCTGCTGTGGTATTTACATCTGTGAAAAGGGATTATAAAACACAATTGTGGTTCAGAGTGACACAGAGCCTGGTGTGCTCCAGTGGCAGGGGATGGAGGATCCTCTGGCTCCTGCTCCTCCCCCGGTGCAGGCACATTTAATTCTTGGGGCTGTAGCTCCATGTGTGTCTGTTCCTCTTGATGGATGGCTTGTGCCCAGCTGTGTTAAACACCATTTAAAATGTGTAAAAGGAAGAGAATCAAGTCCACAGTGGACCAGAACAATTTCTAAAATACATTTTCCTTTTAAATTTTTTTTTTTTTTGCACCCTCCAAGTGAAGTGAAGGGGCCTTGCTCTGGTGCAGAGCCCAGGGCTGGCAGGAGATGTTTCCCACGTGTGCTGTGACTTGCCCCTTTCATTCTATTTAATTTTTATAGCTGCACTCCTAAATTCTGTGTCTAAATACAAGGTGACAGTGCCTCCTAGGAAATGAGCAAGCAGCATATTTCTGAATTTTAACTGCATGGTGTTCAATACTGGTGATGGGGAGCATTCATAGAAGTGAAATTCATGTTTTTCCAGCTTTTGAGCAGCACCTTTCCTCCAGTGGCACCTTGTGACTGTGAAGGCTGTGGGTGCTTGGTGTTCCCTGGAGTTCCAATATGAAAAGTGAAGTACTTTGGCCTCCCCCATGGCACTTGAGATGGCAGAGAAATGCTCTGCACCTGCAATGACAGATTTAATGTTGTCACAATTTCTACATGAATTCCATTTACCTCTGAAAAATGAGTGCTGCACAGCAAGCTTCAGATGTGCTGATATTGTACATTCTGAGTATGCAAGCAAGGGGTTAAAATAGCTTTTAAGAGCTGTCTGAATGTCACACTGAAGTTGTCCATGGCTCCTCAATCCTCATATAACACAAGTGAGTCTCCTGAGCTCAGAAAAGGAAATTCCTGGGAGGAGACTGGACTCTGGAAAATGCCTCCCCCTGCCCTTGTGCTTTGTAAAAGGAGGCTGCAGGGATGGAGGCTGTCCTGTGGGAAGCTGGTCACCCTTTATCTTCACAAATAAATTAATTCTGGGTGTGGATGGCACAAAATTCCTCACAGATCTCTCCCACTGCAGCACACTCTGTTCTCTGCTTCCCTGGCAGCAATAAACAGCAGTAGGAATTCTTTTAAATGTGCTCACTCGGAATTTACAACTCTTCCCAGGACACAATATCCCAAATCTGAGACCTTTTGTGACCACAAAAGCATTTTCCTGTTGTCTCTCTGTCCTCCTTAGACCTGAATTCAGAACTTTATTCTCTCCTGTTGCCTGGGAAGGATTTCAAATCCTCTGTTCAAGTCTCTTAAAAGAGAGACTAAATTTGTCAGTGTGTGCAGATGATAGCAGACAAATCTCTCCTGCTAGACAGCCTCAAGCTGAATTTAACACTTAATCTAGGTCTGCAGTTTATGGAATATCTGTCTTCCAAGTGAGACTGGATCTCCAGGCTGGGCTCTAGAGATCTCTAAGGTTTGAAAGGATTGGGAGTTTTGGCTTAAAGCTCTGCCTCTAATACTAAAGTGAAATTTTTTTGGGAGGAACACAGAGTGGTCCAAGGAATTTAGGAAGTTCTTTTCTTTCTCAGCACTTGAAAGCATCTTTGGCTTCTCTTTGCTTGTTTTCACAAGACCTTGTGATCCATTGCAAAGAGAACAGTTCCTGTAGTCCTTTAAAAAAAGCTGTTTGAAGACATAAAAGCCAGGCGTTGAAAAGCTTTGTTTGCTCAATTTTCTGAATTACAAAGCCCCTGATGTTTGGCTCAGGGAGTTGATGATGGAGATTTGCTTCCTCTGCGTGCTGAGACCATTCCATGGATGGGGAAGGAGCTGGGATGGAGCTGAGGGCTCCTGTGGGGTCCCTGTGTGGGGACACCTCGCTGGGTGCCAGCAGCACTCAGGGGTGTTCAGGGCTGAACCTTCCTCAGACAAATTCACTAAAATATTCAGTGTTTACCTGTGTAAAAGCTGCTTTGTGAGGAGCTCATGGAGGTCATGCCTGTCCTGCTGAGGGCTCTCATCACTCCCTGCGAGCACCTTGTGCACTCTCAATTAATTGCCCATTAACTTGGAACCACAATGCTGCCTTATTAATTATGGATTACTCTGAAAATCTCTTTAAACAATGGCTGGGGCTGGGTCAAGTCCTTCCTTTCTGGCCCTGAGTAACTCCACCACTGCCTCAGGTGCTTCTCTTGGCTTTTATTTGTTTAAGAGAGATCAGAAACTCTCAAATCCCAGTGCCTGAGGATCACCTGAAAAATCTGTTTGCTGTGATTTACTTGGATTCAGGTTAAACCAAAACAACCCAGGAGCTTTCTGAGGCTTTAGGATGTGCCTTGGGATCAATATTGAAATTATGGAGCTACTTTGCATTGTTCAGTCATAAGGAAATATTGCTGGAGGAATTCTCCCTGTTCCTTACAGCTGGTTTGCTGCACAGAGCAAAATTTTCTATCAGGCACATAGGATCCACAGGATTGTTTAAGAACAAAGGATAAATAAAAATAATAACCAAAAATAAACTTAGAACATGCCACCTTGTTATTTGTCCTTTAATGTTTTCAAAGCATTTGCATTTCAAAACACACTAATCTGTCCACTTTGATTTATTTTTATTGAAATACAAATCAAACTCCAAGCCCAAGGGAAGGGGGATTTTTTTGCTTTTTTTTTCCTTTTTTTTTTAGCCTATGGCAGCGAAACAATTTTAATTTCTTTTAAATGTATTCTACTCTCCTTTGTTCTTGCTCAGGCAAAGCATGTATGGATTTCAGGGAGTTTTGTTCAATCAGAGAGTGACTGAGGGCTGCAAAAGCAGATTTGGGGTGTGTTTGTAGCTCTGTACACCTCCCAAGCATTGAGGTAAGGTCGAGGAGCTGCCCTGCTTTGGTGATTCTGTGGGAAATCTGTTTTTGAGGAAGAAGGGAGCCTGAGGGGAGGAGAATTTGGGAATTTGTCTTTGAGAATTACCTGACAAGCAGAGGATGCTGGTGGCTGCCTGAGCCCTCTGCTCCAGGGAGATGCTGGAGTCAACTCCAGGCTGGTTTTTGGGTCCAAAAGCAGCTGTTTCAGGTTTCTTTCAGCTGTTTCAGGTTTCTTTCAGCTGTTTCAGGTTTCTTTCAGCTCCTGAGAGGTGCAGGGTGACTCTGAACCCCCAAATCCCCAATTCTGGGGGAAGCAGCTCTCAGCACCAGGAACACTTTGGGTGTTTTCTGTCATCTTCAACCATCATTTCCAAGGGGGGAAAAACAACTGGGGAGGTTCTGATGCATTCAGTTGAGCCCACTGGGTTTCAGACAAGATCCAAGGAGCCCATGGGTGCCCCCCAAACTGGAAATCTGCCTCCCCCAGGGAAAAGCAGGCACTGGCAGGGTCAGAGTGTGATTACCTGGCTGTGGTTTAGGGCTCCAGGATGGAATTCTCCCTTGTCATAGCACGTGCCAGGGATTTGCTGCTGTCCAGTGCCTTCCAAGAGGCTCCTTCTGTGGTAAAAAAATGGAAGAATTTTGCAGTGGAAGGCTCCTGAGGTCCTTCAAGCAAATATTGCTTCAGTGCTCCTAGCTCTGGGCTGTGACGCAGTGGGTGAAATGGAAAATGGCAGATTATTCCCATTATTTGAGGCAAAGAAAAAAAACAAAACCACAATGCCTTTTAAATATACTTTAAATATCTCAGGGATTCTTCCCTGGGAGCCAGAATCTTTCCTTAAATCAAACTGGACCCAACCAGGCAGAGAACATCAGAGCTCATGTGGGTATTTCTTATCCCTGGGGATTGCTTCCACCCATGGGTTGGAACCAGAAGATGCAATATATCAAAAAGCAATTTATTCACCTTGCTGGAAGAGTTATTTTCCTAAATTGCTGATCCCTCCACCTTTTCTGACCTGTCTTCACCTCACTTCTCTGAATATCTGATATGTGAGCTGAGAGGGAAAAAATCTCTTTCCCCATTATCACATTCTCTGCATGTGAAGAACATGGAACAGTTTTCAGCTCAATTCATATTTTTAGCACAAAGTGGGATGATAGTTCTGTTCCCTTCAGTTAGGGATGGAGTGAGAATCAGGTAATTGCCTAATTAGGAATTAAGGAATGGGAATTTAGGGAATTAGCCTAAAGACTTTATTTTTGCATGTTGGAGCCTGGTGCTTCTTGTTACCATCCTTAATTCTTTCCTAATGCCTTGTCCCATGACAAAACACCTGTTATAAACCCATAAATCCAAAACTGTCTGAAGGGGTGTTAAATGTTGAGTGGAGGGATGAAAACAACTCAAGTTTTTGCTGTGTTGCTCTTCAAGTTGCTTCCAAAAGGAAAAGGCAGGAACATGCCAGGCCACATTTCTGTGTGAAAATTCCTGTGTTTGGATGAGCTTTGGAGAGATTTTGCTTTGCTTTCTGTGTGTGCCCCTGGACTTGTGTGCTGTGCAGGACACAGCAGGAATGTGCAGGCAAGATCAGCAGCCAGAGCACATGATCTCAGAGGAGGAGGAATGGCAGAAAATCCGAGTGGAAATTTACAGCTGCAGCTGGAGACACTTGAACTGTATCAGAATAACCTCAATAATTCTGCTCCTCTGGAAGATGCTGCAAAGGAATAACCCATTTCTTTGTTCTGATGAATAATGGAAAAGGCACTCCAACAGTACTAATTAGGAAAGATTTTATTCTGGTAGGTTTTATTAGGGAATATTAATAAGCAACATCTTGAGCAGCATTGCAGGAGAGTGGAGATGTGCAGAGAAGCTTTGAAAGCTGCCAAAAAGAAAGCTGGGAAAACTCTTCAAAATACTACATGGAAGAGAAGCTGCTCTGGCTCAGTTCCCAAGTTGTGGTGAGAGGTGCTGGGATCCTTTTCAGAACATCCAATCCAAGGCAGAAGGGATTTTGCAAAGGGACTTTCACGTCTGATTTCCCGAGGAGCTGACCTCCAACACACTCAGTGTTTGTGCTGCTTTGGCTGCAGGACTTGTGCAGTGCTCAAACTTATTTTGGGGCACCAAACAGCTCTTTCCAGGCAGGGTGTAACTGGATATCAAACAGGCAGTGGTGACAAGGGGGACCTGTTTCACCAGCACAGAGGGGATGTGCTGCTTCTCCAGAGGAAGAGCAGAGCAGCCACTGCACAAACTTCTCTTCCCTCTGCTCCTCAGTGCAGAAAGGGTCGTGGGAGGTGTTATGGAGAGAGCTGTGGTGATCCCTTCTGTTTATCTGAGCACAATCCTCTTGGAAAGCAATGCTTGTTCATCAAACTGCTAGGAGATAAAACAGATTTTGAACTGTGCTGAGTGACTCCCCTGGAAAGTGTGATTACAACAGGCCTTTTGAGCCTTTTAAAGTTCTATTTATTCTTAAATATCTTTTAGCAGGCCTGCTTTAAGCCCAGGTTTAGCTCTGAAGGTGACATTTGTGATTTGCAGAGGTTTGGTGTCAGGGAACTGGAGGTGTGTGAGCAGCTGGATGTGGCACAGCTGGAATGGATGGGTCTCTGGGTTATTAATTTATTAAATTGGTTATTAAACAGGATTTTCTATTCTCCATGGGTCATTCTAGGACCCATTTGAAGGGTCTCTGCAGAAGTGAAGTAGGTCAGACACTGCAGTTTTGGGGCAAGTCACTTTTAATTGTGCCCATAATCAACAGTGGGCACACCACTCATCTCAGGAGCCTCCAAGTAAATTAAATTGACTGGAGATGCTCAGTTTTGCTGGTGAACTGAGTGAGGACTCAAGGATTTGACTTTTACAATGACACCAAGTGACAGTGACTGCTGGCAGCAACCTCAGTGCTGTTGGATGTAGTTTGGATGGACTCAGAAAATGTTTTTGAAGTGTTTCCTCATCTGCCACACATTGCAAACAAGACCTTGCAAGGCTGGAGCAAGCCAGGGGGAGCCCAGATTCCTCCTCTCTGCTTCTTTTTCCTCCTCTGCTTTTTTTTTCCCCACAGGCATGGGCACAACATTAATTTGGAATATGTTGTGTGTAATGTATGGTGGCATTTTGGAGCCATCCTGCAAATGCTGCTGAGGGATTGAACCTTCCCTCTGCTAGGTATCTGTAGCCTGTAAATCCTGAGGAGGACACCAGGCTGGTTATGGGGATGGGGCAGCTCAGCTGGGAGAGTTGGGGTTGTTCAGACTGGAAAAGAAAAGATAAAAACCATTTAATTATGGGTGATCTCATTCCAGTACCTGAAGGAGCCAACAAGAAAGATGGGGAGAGACTTTGGTAAAAAGTCTGGAGTGACAGAATGAGGGGAAATGGCTTCACACTGACCTAGAGTTGGTTTAGATTAAATATTAGGAAGAAATTTTTCCCTGTGAGGGTGGTGAGGCACTGGAATAGAATTCCCAGAGAAGCTGTGGCTGCCCTGGATCCCTGGAAGTGTCCAAGGCCAGGCTGGACAGGGCTTGGAGCAGCCTGGGACAGTGGAAAGTGTGGAATGAGGGGTGGCAGGGGTGGAATGAGAGATCTTTGAGGTTACTTCCAACCCAAACTCTTCTATGGTTCTGCTTCTCTCCTGTATCTACATTTACATCTCAGATGTTGGAGGTGCAGAGAGCAGACAAAGCTCCTCAAAATTAAAGCAATTTTGACAAAATGTGCAGTTTTTATGTCTGATTTTGAATTAATCAGTGGCTGGGAGATGCTGCTTTGAGTGAATGCCCATCACCTGTCCTCAGCTCATGAATTCCTGCACAGGATGAAGTGTCCCACCTTTTCCTGCATCTCCAGTTGGTAGCAGTGTGCTCAGCACAGGAAAATTCCACTAACACTTACAATGCTGCAGTGAAAGCCGTGCTAAAGTTTGAGGGGGGAGAAAAAACCAAGGTTTAGATCTGCAGAGCAAGCAACTCCATTTCCTAATTATGCCCACTGAGGCTTCAGATGAGGAAGATTTCACGAGAGTTCTGTGATTCCTGTGAGCTCTGCCTGCCCTGAGTGGTGCTCCAGTGCAATTTGAAGGTGGTCCATGTGGAAGAGAGGACAGTGGGATGGATTTTTCCTGTTCCAGGCAGATGAATCCCACGTGCTTGGGGGTTTTGTTAGGTCCTTTGTGCATTTGACCCTTCTAAGATCTCAGCAGGGAGGTGATTGCTGCCATGAGCACCAGCAGATCTTGAGGGGTTTGCAGGGAGCTGTTTGCACAGCTCTGCTACTTTGGCTGCTCTGACTGAAGCAGAGACTTTTAAAATGAATTTGAACTTCCCAGAAATAGGTGGGGAGGTGACCCTTAACTGTGCTTTCTATGAGGAGTTGCCTTCCTCTTAGAAAAATGTGTGTTTTCCTAAAAAAACACCAACAGGAGAGCATGCCTTGGTGCACATCATCGATCAGGCTAAAGCACTGAGCTATGCAGGTACTGGAAAATCCTTTTGGAGGGAGCTTTTAACGTCCAGAGGTGGATTCATCAGGTCTGACAGCTCATTAGGTCTAATATTGGGCTTCCTCAAAGCTATCACTGGTGAGGAGTCTCCTGTGGACCTGTTCAGCTTAATCAAACACACACTTCCCAAGCAGGCCAGATGTGCCTGCCCTCCCCAGCCAGCTTGGGATGTCTAAAACGAGACAGATGAGTCCCTACCCTGTGGATCCTTCCTGCCTCTCAGTTGCTGCTGTTAATAACTTGGCAGCAAGGTGCCCTTGGTTCCACTTATCCTGCATTTATAAATAAATTTTTGGTGTGTTGGTGACTCAGCCCCATTGATCTGAGGTAGTTATCTGAGGTTTGAATTGATTTCTTATCCCTGGCCAGTAAATGTTTTTCTAAGATGTGCCAATTGTCTGCTGCTTAGGAAGCTCATCAAAATGTCAGGTTTAGTTTGAGTGCTGGCCAGGTGGAGAGCAATTCCAGCCAGTGCCACGTTCTGAGGGAGACCCAGGGAGGTGCAGTCATGAAAATACCCAAAACTCATTTATGTTCCAAAGACATCCCACCTGATAAACTCCTCTTTGCTCACAGGTCCTCCTGGCAAGAATCTTTTGTTGTGCCTGGACAACTTGAGAGAATGGATTTCATTGTGAATGGGCTGGAGATGTTTCTCCAGTGGAGATTACACTTCTGTGCTGTTCACTTACTGTAAACTGAACCAAAAAAATGTTTATATACAGAAATGGAGGGAGGGAAGTTTCTGATTGCTGTGTCTTTTCTTTTTATTGCAAGCCTTAATCTCACTGAATAGCTGCCTATCACTCAGCTATCAAGTTTAATGATGAAGAGAGGAATAGAAATGTGGTTTTGGCTGGGCTCCTTACTCAAATGCTGTGATCTCTGTCACCAGGATTGACAAAGCTGATGTTGCTGGGGTTTATCTATGCATGCTGATCTGGGGACAGACTTCTCCTGATGCTGCATCCCTGGAGACAGATGTCAGTGCTGCCCAGGGAGAGGGGCTGCTGTGCTCTGGGCTGCTCTGACGTGCTGCCCATCTTGTCAGCTGGAATATTCCTCCCCAGTCAGCTCTGAGTGAGGTGTGGGGGTGTTCTGCTGCCCTGTCTGTCCATGGCATGTGCTGGGGTCTCTCTGCCTGAAGAGGTGGCTGCTCCTGAGCAGGAGTTGGTGTTGGAGCCACTGACCTGATACTCTTCTAAAACCTGGTGCCATTTGCAGATCCCCATCTGGAGTTAACCCAGGAGGGGTTAACATCACCTTCTTTCAGGATCACTGGGTTTAAAAACCAGCAGAGATCCAGGAAACCTGAGGGTGCATAAATAATCAAACAAGGGCAAATCAGTCACCCTGGAAGTGGCTCCCCTGAGCAAGGGAGTAAGTTTGAAAGGTTAGACTTCAAAATTCCTCTGGAAAATTATTTCCCCTTTTAGAGGAGCAGCATTAAGGAGCAGCAAAGTCTGCTTCCAAAAACTAAAAACCAGACACAAGCAGCTGCCCACAGTCACTCCCAGAGCTGTTCAGCCCCATGCAGGAGTTGCAGGGGTTGTGCATAGCTGGGGGTTCCTGCTGAGGAAATGGGAAATGTCCAGCCCATGGGACATAAAGAACAGTTCTGCTCTGCAAGAAGGGATTCTTTGGGTGTAAAGCAAAAAAAAGGGATCTTCTGGTTAGTTTAACATTAAGTGACTTCTATATTAAAATTTCAAACTTGCTCAGTGGTACCTCAATACCTTTGTACCACTCTAATACTTATGTTTTTCACCAATTTATATTTATAAATTTTGCCAAAGCATGACAGCAACTAGATATCTTCATTTTTTCTCTTAGTGTAATTACAAAAATAAATTCCCATCTCTCCTTTTCCCCCCTCTCTCCCAGGGTTTAGGATGTCCCTGTCAGCAGTAGCTGGAGTTAAGCTCCAAACCAGATCACCCACACTGAGCTACCCCGTGATATTCTTGGCCCTTGGACATTCTCCTGCTAAATTATGGCTGGAGACTTCTCCCAGCAGCTGCCATCAGGTGTAAATTATTGCTGGAGGGGACAGAACTCAGGATTCAGGGATTTATCTGCAAGCCAAGGCCACTGCTGGGCACAAAGTTTCTCCCTTTCAGCCTGGTCAGGAGCTGTAACTTGGCTCCCTGTTAAGGTCTGGAGCAGCCACCAGGACACACCACTCCAAAAATAAGCTCATTGACCCAAATTGGTTGGATCCCAAATTGAGCAGCTCAGAAATGGAGCAGGAAGGTAGACTGGGGCTCTGTTATGGCCCTGTGAAAGAAAATTGAACTCAATCCCAGCAGGTTCTACTGCAACTAATGCTCTGGGTTGTTCTGTTTGTTTTGCTGGAGGGAAGTGTTTTACCCTCCCTGGCCATTAATCAGGTTTCAAGAGCCAATTTTAGTTGTTACTCTGCTCCACACTTTCTTCCCCCCTGCCTCTTGCAGGGTGTTTTAAATAATACAAATCAACATTCAGCTTGAAAACATTCAAATACTTGCCAGGGAAATTTCAAATAAGTGTATGAAAGGATATATAAAGTAGGATCAATTTAACTGGAAAATGCATTACCCATGTAAGTCCTAAATAACTGCTGAGTGTGAAAAGGCCAATAAAAACAAACAAATCAATAGAATTAATTAACTGGGAGGCAGCATGGCCTAGCAGAGAGACCACAAGGATGGGAAAGAATCCCCTGGTGATTTCAGCCTGTACTCCAGAGCTGATTTAGTAGGTATTTAGCCTTCAGTCTCTTTTTGAAGCTGCCTGAAGGGTTTAGGTGTTCACATCAATAGGACTCAGATCCTGAGCTGCCTCCCCTCTATGTGTCTGCAGCACACATGGAAGCACCACTTAATCATTGTGCTTCCAGTGAGTGCTCAAGGCAGGGAGTGAAAAATCAAAGATGCTGAGGGTTTGAATGGCTCTGGTGAAGGCAGTGACAAACCCTCTCCTCCCCATTAAACGGGTGCAGGATGTAGCTCAGTCTGCAGCTCTGCAGAATTAATGATCTTCAAAACTACTGCTCCTTGGTTCATGATTTTCACCGAGAAATGCCAGGGAATCCTGGTACCCTGCAGGGTTTAGTGCACACACCACTTGTGAAAGCCCTTTTTGGATGGAGCCTGCTCTGTGCTCCAGCTCCCTGCATGTGGCCAGTTCCTGTAAGATTGGCAAGTCCTGAATTAATCAAAAGCCCTCCCAAAACCCATCCAGCACCAACAACTTGTTGCATCCCAGCCACGAAGTGGCACCAGAGCTGGGATAAAAACTGCTGCAGACTTACCTGTTGTGTTATTGCAGGGCTTTTCCCCCTCATGACTGAGTTTTCATCTGGTTTTTAAGGCCTTTGCAGCTTTAGGCATGAACTAACAGTGAGTTTAAAGCATGACCTGTAGGAGTGGCTGGCTTGAGACTCACAGTAGTGAAAAATCTCACCTCCTCAGCCCTGTCCCATGGATCTCTCTCCTTTCCTCTGCACCAGTAAATCCATTTCCCAAGTGCTGCATCCTTCAGGCTGTTTATTCAGCTTAGCTCAAAATGCAATTTCCCCTGGGCTGGGATCACATTTTAAGTTCTGACTCTGCTGGGCAAACCCAAAGTGCTGTAATGTCTTCTAAAGCATCCCAAAGGGCAGCTCTGGAGCCAAGGTGTGAGCCCAGCAGACAAAGCTGGCAGTAGATTACTCCTAATTAATCACCCCAAGATAACTCACTTACAGGATAAATTCTGTGTCTGTGGCAGTCCTTTGACATCATGGACATTTTTTACCTGTCAGCCCTTTGCACTTTGATAAATAATCCATAATGAGCTTCTGGAGCTGGACTCCAGTGGGCTGATCTGTTTCTGCAAAGCAGCTTCACATTTCATCTCTGCCTTATCCTGCCTTTTTATTTTTCCCTAGAAAATAAACCCAGACCTTTTCCCCAGCAGGGCAAACCTAGGGCAGTTCAGGGATGATACACAGAAGAGCACTGGGTTCTGCAGTCAGGGAAATCATTTTGGCAAAGTTTCTTTTTTCCTGAGCAATTCCAGCCCTAAACAGGCCAGGCATGGTCACAGCTCCCTCTGAAACTGAGGTGACACTTTGCATTTCCAGCCCTGCCCCTATCCAGGCATGAGCTGAAGGACAGACGAACTCATTTTGATAAAAACCTCAGTGCTCTCAGCTAAAGATCAAAGGTAAATTTGCTTGGAGCAGTGAATCGTGAATCCTGAAAAAGATCTGTATTAGCATCAACAATGGGATTAATTAGTCTCTGCTTGAAACCTTTCAAACACAAACACCCAGCCTGTCCTGTGTACCAGTGCAGTGTAATTCCAGCTTTTTGCACCCCCTCTGAAAAAGGGACCCTGTTTCCATCTCAGCCTGAGCTGTGCTCTGAGTGAGGGGAAGGAATAGGTGCAGCAGGCTGTGGAAAGCACAGATAACAGAGCAGGCTTTCAACAGGCTCCTTTCAAGCTTTTGTGGAGAGCAGAGATAAGAGCTGAGAGAACTCTTGGTAGGAAATTTGTAGCAGGCAGGGCTGGAGCGTGCTGGGGTGTCAGGAGGGGCTCCCTGGCTCAGTGTGCCCAAAACACACCAGATTATCCAGCAGCTCTGCCTCCCTTTGGATTCTTTCCCCTGAGTGCTCTCCCAAATGGAATTCCTTCAGGAATCTCACTTTGTGCGTGCCCTTCATCTGCAGTTCTCTGAGAGAGCTGCTGAGCTAGAAATTCACTGTTTTACAGACAAAATGTCAGCTCACCCCAGTGTCTGTGTGAAGCCAAACAGTTTTCCCTCTGATTTTTCTGGGGTTTGTGATGAAAACTGTAATTTATTAAAAGAACATTCACTCCTGACTGTTCTCCAGTCTGCATGCATGAGGCAGGAGCTCCACACCCCAGTTTTGCACATTCCCACCCTGGTGAGTGGCAGGAAATAGGAAATGCACCCCGTGGTGTGTGCATGGCCCAGTTTGAGCTGTGGAACCACGGGTCAGGTTTGTGTCTGAGCCTGCAGCATTTTCTGTCGTCCACTAAAATTACCTTTATCCAGGCAGTGAAGTTAAGGGACAGAGATGCAGGATTAAGGATTTTTCTTGGTGGAAAGAGTGGGGAGAGGGAAGTGGGATATGTGAGCTGCCTGTCCTCCCATTAAAAAAACTACTTAAAAACATATTTTGCCTTCTCACCTCAAAATACACCCTCCTGTGAGCCCTGTGCATTGTGCAGAGGAGTAGCACAATCTCAGAGACATCTGTTCAGGTTTCAGCTTCAAATCCCAAATAAAAACCCCTTTCCATGTTCTCCTGGTACCTGTGTGTGCTTCATAAATCCAGGAGGTGACATCCAGTCTGTTGGTGCCTGAAAAAGGGGGAGGGCAGGATCAGGATAATATTTGTTAAACTCTGGCAGAGCTGGTGCTATTTACTTGCTGATAGACCCTTAACATGGATAAATATTTTTCTATTGCTTGCTCGTGGAGGATAATACTGCAGCTTTTCCTTTAGCCTGTTTTTTATGCAACCCAAAAACCTCAATATCTTGAATATCTTTTATTTCAATGACCTCAATATCTTTCACACCTCCTTCCCTTTGCTGTTGCTGGCTTTATCAGAGCAGAGGCAAAAGCCTTGTTTTCAGAGAAACTGGTGAAGAGACAAAGAGAATTACTAGTTAAACACAAAATCTGGAATTTGAAAGACAGAAGGGCAGTGAAACACATTTCTAAAGGTTATACCAGGGGCATTAAAGGAGACCCAAACTGATTGCTGGATATTACTCTTCCACTTGACATCAAAATTTCTGTGTGAGAACTGAGGTAACTTTAGCATCAGTGCCCACATGAGGCATAGTTGCTGTGGCTGAGGTTTTTACTCGCTGCACTTGGAAGCTTTTATGATTTCCAAGTGCCTTTCATGGAGAGTGACCACATTCATTCTCTCCCTGCTCCCATCCAGCCTCCCAAACTGAGGTGAGAGCAGAGATTTGTGTGAAGTGAAGATCTACATGCTGGCCTTGAGCCAGTTTAAGCCTGGCAGGGGGTTTATTTTATTCAGGAGAAAGGAGTAAATGCTGTGCAGTAACAGAGCTGTCAGATCCAAACTGCTGCTCTTACTTGTCCTGCTCTGTTCCAAGGTCCTTCCTACAGTGCTGACCTTTGTCTCTGAGTGGCATCAGCACTGAGCTTGGTCTTGCAACCCTTAAACATGAATTTTCTTGGCTTAAGGATGGAGGGTGATGTGATTCTGTGCTATTGGAAGCACAAAGTTTATTCCCATTAGATAAATTGCTTAAGTTCTTCCTTAAGTGTTTTGTTTAATGAGCCCTGATCACTTTGCAAAAGATTCCTGAGCATATTTGGGAGAGCCAAAAATAAATCCAAGGTGTCTGGGTTCTTGACAGTATCTCCCAGCAGGTCCTGCTGCTCTGTGTTCCTGATCCTGTGCTGGTTTTACAGTCTGTGTGTTTAATAACTGGCCACGGAATTAGAGATGTCATCAGTTCAGCAAAGGCTGTTCTGCACCTCATAAAATATCAGCCTCCTGTTTCGAGGGTTTTATGCAGAATGATTTGTATGGAAGCAGTAACCTTGCAGCCCTGAGTGCAAAGACAGCAGAGAGGCAGCAAAATGTGTCTAAAACAGCCCTGCGAGTCTTTGCCCTTGTTGCTCAGCTGCTTGGAGAACCAGGTGTCACCCAGGTGCCTCAGTTCTGAGATCTGTCCCAGACAGACTCCATGTGCCCAGTTAAATGATTTTAAAGGATTTGGACTAATTACATTTTAAATAATTAGCTTGGAGAGGTCTTCTCTAAGCATGGCAGGGCTCACAAACTTGAGAAAAATGCGTTGTGCAGCCCAGCTGGGTGATGAGCCTGTGGAGAAATCCCACAGCCAAGTTCTGGAAGCTGAGGAACACCTTGGCTCCTGTGCAGAAAAGAACAAAACTGCTCACTTCTGCACTGAACTCATCTCTGTCCCAGGGGAGCCCTTTCATCCTGTCAGCAGTTCAGAGTTCCTTCGGATCCAGGAGGAGGAGGAAGCAAATGAAGTGATATAAAGAGTGCAGGTGATGTGGCTCAAAGGGCTCTGAGCTCTGGCAGGAAGATTTGGGATGACATGGACTGGGCAGGAACTGTCTGTGCCTGGATTAGTTCAATGTGCTCTCTGATCCTGACCCAGCACTTGGAGAATTTCCCCTGTGAGGATGGATAAGAGCAGGAATATCTCAGATACGACACAGATTTAAACTAAACCTGGGGCAGAGTTTCAGGTGAGCCCCCTGTGAAAAGGTGCCCACACTGGGAGCTGAGTGCTGGCCAGAACAGGGGGTTCTCACTGAGGTTTTGATCATCGCTGCTAATGAAGCATTTTTGGGCTCAGCTCCCAGGTCCTGGAAGAGCTGTGCCAATCCCAGTTTCAGCAAGGCTGTGTCCTACTGACACTCCCTGGTGCTCCTGAAATCTGCTCGGTGCCATGGCAACGTTTGTGTGCTTGTAGTTCCTGCAAAGGGATGGAGGATTCCTGATTTTTGTCATTATTTCAGTGCTGATTCAATCACCAGACTGGGCTGGAGGACTCTCAGGATGCTGAGTGTGTTCCAGCGTGGCTGTCCCAGCAAACTTCTTTGGAAAGCAACTGTATTTGCATATTGAAAAAAAAAAAAGGTGGTTAATGGGAGTGACAGATACTTATTACTTCTCCTTTCAAACACACGACTAATTGTCTTCTGTCCCTAGTAAGCAATTTAAAGAAATGCTGGTGTAGGAAGAATTAGATAATGAAGCTCTTTTCATCTGACACTTACATATAATTTACTTTTAAATCAACTCCCCTGGGAGGTGGCACAAGCTGTGACAGTGCAGAGAATTTTTTAATGGTTTTGGCAAGGAGTCAAAGCTGGAAACTTTCTATTTTAATCCCAGGACACCAGTAGCTAATATTTCAAAACAACAGGGGGTTAAGGGGGTGGGGATGTTAAATGTGATGTTGCAAACTGAGGTCACTGTGATCAAAAGGACCTGGTGGGGACAGATTTGTACATTTTAAACACCTGCTTATTACGTTCTTTTAGTGGTGTTAATAAAAAAAATATCACTATGGAGAAGGTGTAGGAAGAGCTGGGTATTGCTTGGCTCCCTCCCAGCTCTAGGAGAAAAGAAAATAGCTTCCTTCAACATATCAGTACATGGTATTGCTTTGCCATATTCCTCTTATGAATAAATATTCTCACAGAGTCCATGGTTCTTTGTGTGTCTGCTAGGGATTTCAGTGTGGTTGTTGCTATTAAACAGTGAAGGGAAGAATTCCCACCCCTGGAAGTGTCCAAGGCCAGGCTGGAGAGGGTTTGGACATAGTGGAAAATGTCCCTGCCCATGGAATGAGACGATCTTTAAAGCCCTTTCCAGCCCATTCTGTGACTCTCATTCTAATATGAAAGTACCATCACTTCATCTGCCTTTGCAGGTAAATTAAATATTGATGTCAGGTTTTGACATTTAAGGTTGTTCAGATGAACTGGAGCAGCAATCGCTGCTCCTCACGCTGCAGTACCAACAGTGCTCAGTTCAGGTGATCCTCACTTGTGTTCTCACCTGTCTGCACCTCCGTGCAGACTCCAAAGAGAGCAAACACATCCTGCAAAGGCTCTTTTGTCTTCTCTGCCCGAAGATATTTTGGTTGGTCTGTTCCAGATTTTAACATTTCCTGGTAGTGCAGCCCAAGTAATGGGAATTAATCTCCAAAGCTGCACAATGTCCCTGTGCTCAGGGCTCCTAAATCAGCCTAATTTCATTCCAGTCTTACTCCACAGCTGCTGTTAAATTGAGTCCCTGAAGAGAATATGGGTTTGGAGGCATAAGAGGGCAGAACAGAGAATGTTTCTTTAATTGTTTTTATCCACCACTCGGAGTCACTAGAGTAGAGGAGTAATTAGGGAATTGTGGTGTATTTCAGTAAAAGCACCACTTCCCTCCTTCCCTCTCCTTTTCTGTGGAAACTGTATTTCAGAGTTTGTCACATTTATAAGCCCTAGGAAGAACCTCATATGCAATAATCCCAGCCTAATCATATCTTAATTAAGCCCTTTCTGCAGAGATTTATGGAGACTAAAGAAGGCAGTCGTAAATAACCTGAATGGCACAAGCACAGTGTGGCACCAGGGCTGCACTTTTTAAACTGGAACCCCTTTTGCAGCTGGCCTGGGAATAATTGGGATTTTCTCTGCTGCTCCTCAGGAGGTGAAGCTCCCAGTGCAGTGCAGTAAATGGAATTGTTTGGGGATCCCTAAAACACTTGAGCTGTTTTTAGCAGAGCAGGGAAGCAGTGCCAGCATCACCCCCTGGAAGTGCCAGGGCTCAGGGAATGGGGAGGGGAACAATCCAGCACCTGATGGGTTCAGTGCACAATCACTGGGGCTCAGAGCACAGAGCTGCGATCACCAAAGTGTTGTGGGAGGGGAAAAATGCCTCCAGGAGTTTGGATTCTCCAGCATTTTCAGCTTAAGTGGTCAGATCAAAAATTTACACTGCATTGACTCGGAAAAAAAACTATTTTAATTTGTCAATCTCAGCTTTGGATGAGCATTCTGTGTCCAATATCCTCATTTGAAAGGACAAAACTGCAGGGGTGAAGGAATGACTGCAGAGCAGGAAATCTGGGACTGCCAGTGACCCCTGGATCCCTGGGATGAGGAGGAAAGTAGCCATGAATAAACAGATTTAAGCACAAATTTGGCACCGTGCAGCTCTCCTTACAGAACATATGCTGTGTGTGCATGGCCCAAGGCAACCCGAGCGTGGGGATGGGATTTTATCTTCCTGTTTACTGCACTCTGGAGAAATCTCAGCATCCAAACCGGTGTGGAAGTGCTACCCCCCAGGGAAGGGTGGTTGGTGATCACCTGGCAGCATCAGAGTCAAATCCCAGCAAGGGGATGCCCAGGAGGACTGGGCTGTCTCCATTTAGAGGTGCTGCCCAGCCACACTCCTGATCTTTAGTTATTTTCTTCTATTTCAGGGGAAGCGAGGAGAGGAAAACTCTTTCATTGTTTTTTTCCTCCAGCAAATCTGAAAAACACAAGTTTACATCCAAAAGCTGAGAGCATCAGCTTCTTGCATCACCACTTAATTTGGGGAGAACAGTTTTTTTTCCCAAAATTAGCCTCAGTTTCCCTCACTGCTGCCTCCAGCATCAGGATTGGGCAGAGCTGCCACACCAATGCCTTTTATCTTGCTGTGTGTTGCTCTTTGCCTGTTGGACCGGTGCTGTTGAAAAACTGAACTGTTTATCTTTCACTTGGTGAGGATTAGTGCTTTTCTGCTCTCAGGCTGCACAAGAAGAATTTTCTCCAGACTGAGCTGCACAGGATCAGTGTGTGGCACTGATAAATCCTCTATCTGTGCTTCCCCATCTGTTCAGTGCTCCCCAGGCTGGGTACCCAGCTCGGTGTTTGAGATGCACTGGGCACAGTTGGGGTGTGAGCAGACTTCAAATCACGGCTGCTTTGCTGCTTCAGTGGGATTCAGTGCAGGAAATAAAGATGACCTCTTCTGCTGAAGTATTTGATACAGCAGGATGTCACCAAACGTGTCCAGTGGCATCAGGCCTGATTTTTCTT
This sequence comes from Rhabdornis inornatus, assembly GCA_013397075.1. NCBI lineage: Eukaryota > Metazoa > Chordata > Aves > Passeriformes > Rhabdornithidae > Rhabdornis > Rhabdornis inornatus. The sequence goes on from VWZS01009843.1 coordinate 180,715, forward strand.
CATTTATATCAGTTCTGTGCTAATGTAAAGCTGTTGCTGGAGCCTGGTGCCTCTTGAGGAACAACTCAAAGCGCTCACAAGGGTCTTAAATAATGGGAATATCACCTGTAAGCTGTGCTGCAGGGCTGGAGGGATGCTCCTCTGGGAGTTCTGTTGCACTGGCACAGTCTGGAGTGGGGGGCTCATAGAAATTCCCTCATTTTTCCCCAGCAGATCCAAACTGGGGGTGGCTCAGGTGGGGTAATGCCCCTGAGAAAAGGGTTTGAACTGCAAAAATAACTCATTCTGAAACCCTGCTGCTTGTTCCAGAGCTGGCTCTGGTGCTGCTCATCCTTCCTGTCAGACCTGATGCAAAGTCAATGGCAATTTTCCTGTTGACTCTGATGGGGGCTTTGTATCAGCACTTAATTGATTAAAAAGCTCTTTTCCTAAAGCAGCTACACATTGTTAGATGCACCTGATAATTCCATCATGCTCTCAGATCTCCTCATGGAGATGCCTCCAATTTCAAGGCACATCCAGCAGGAAATTTAAGGTTTCAGCTGTTTCAGTCTCCTCCATTTCCTTCCATGCAGCAACTGCACACTGATGTGTGGTTTTGTTCTGCTTTTAGGTGCTGAATGCACCAACCCTGGTTATGTTTGTCATGGCATGTGTGGACCAACAAAACAAGGGGGTGAAACCTTTGCTGGCCTTAATATTTGCCTGTCTGGTCAGTAAAACTGACTGTGTGCAGATTTTTTCTCATGATTTCTCCTTTATGTTATATAGTTACAAATCACAAACAAAAACAAAGAAAAACCAAGCAAACAAAAAAAAACAAACGAAAAAACCCCCAAAAAACCAAAAAACCAAAACCAAAACCAAACAAACAAAAAAACCAAACAACCCCCCCCAAAAAACCCCAAACAAACAAACAAAAACAAACAAACAAACAAAACAACCAAAAAAACAAACAAAAAAAACAAAACCCCACCCCTTTTTAGGTGTTTCAGCACCTCCTTTCACTCCTTCTCCTAAAAACATTAAATCAGCACCATGGATTTCTGGAAATATATTTTACATTTTTAGTGTCTTTCCTCCCAAATCAATTCACCTTCCCAGCAAAGTTTTATTTTCAGGTGATAAGCAAAGAGTAGCTGCAAAGTTGTTGCATTCAGGAGTTAATGTTGATGCTCAGGAGTTTTGATAAGCTGGTCCATTTTTTGAGGGACTGAAATCCTGAAAACCCTGAGGTGATTTCTTTCCTTCAAGTAACATTTGAAATTCAAGATCTTGCAGTGGAACCAAGAGTTTTGGTGGAATATCTGAATTTAATAGGTATTCATAGGCAAAAAAAAAGGTGTTGTGCAAGTCCTCATTGAATAATTGCATAAATATTTTTCTCACCATTACAAAATGCACTACTTCAGTATTTAAAACCTTTTTTAATGGTGGCTAATCCTTCAGCCTTTGGTTGGGTGAGCGACTGCCGTTTAAAAAACCCTCATGGAAAGAAGAAGGAAAAGTGAAGCAGCCAAGGGGAAGGAAAAATAATAAAGTGTCAGGGTAGTGTGAGAAATGCCCTGGGGAGGTGGCAAACATTTCTGCAATTAGTGGTGTGAAAATGGTAGATTTGTTAGCAGTCTCCATGCATTATTAATAGCAGCAGAAACAAGAGCTGCCCACTGTTCTGTCTCCTGATAGGGATGCTTTTCTTATTTTTACCTTGTTTTGCCTCCCAGCTGGTCACTTTATCTGACACTCTGGCTCTGGTTCAAGCCTGGCTGGGAAGCTTGTGCTGGGCTCTCACTCTGAGCATCAGCAATTTCCTTTCCTCCCCTGCCAAGGCTTGGCAGCCGTGTCTGAGAGGAGACAGCCCTGCCCCAGCCCAGATAAGCTGATCCTGCCAGGGCTGGGGCTGGGGGTGGCCTCAGGTGCTGCTGATGCCTGAAGTTTTAGATTTCATATTTCCCAGACTCTGCACTGCGTTAGGATATAACTCTGAACTCCACACAAAGTGTTCCAAGTTCTCCTCCCAGCTCAGGCACACAAAACAATCCTTTTGCAGCCCCAGAACCAAGGACACCGCTGCAGCTCCAGCCCCAAAAAGTGCAAACAGCAGCGAATGGAGGAGAGAATCTGGGAGGATGGGACTGCAGAACCTGGAGCTGGAACTGGACAATTGACCCCAAAATGGAAATGGACCAAAAGTGATAAAAGTGTCAAAACTCAGGATTCTGGGTCCATCTAGGATGTAGCCACGTCCAGGCTCTTGCACTGCCCAAGGTGAATCCTTTGAAGGGTTTTTAATAAATCCCTGCTTTATTCCTTTAACTCTGTCCAGCCTCTGTTCCAGGTCAGCCTCTCAAGGCATCACTGGGGGAAATTCTTGTCCCACACTTTTTCTCTGCATTGTCTTAACCCTTCAGAGCCTTGCTCTCAGCACAGATGGGAGTGGCAATAATCTCAATAATCAATCTCCCCTCCACGTTATGTCCCTGCTGCAAACAGGGGCATTAATACATTAATTCATTGATACAATGTATTAATACATTAATACACAGCCATGTCCTCCCAGCAGCAGGGCTGGAGTGTATCCCTGCTTCCCTCACACCTTTCCCTGTGCCAGAGCTGCACCTGGCTCATCCTCATCTCCCTTTTCCCCTGGCACCAGCCTCCTGCTTCTCCTCATCACAAATCTCTGGTTCCAGCACAGGGGAGCCAACCCTTCACCTGCTGCACTCCACCTTTCCCCTCAGTCTGCAGTGCTCTGGAGCACAGCTAATGAGAAATTCATCATGACACCATCTGGGGATTAAACTGCATTTTTTCACCTGATTTGCTCCACTTACAGTGCTGGTATAGGAAAGTTGTACACAAATATGCTGTAACACACGTTTGGTTTATTGCTGTAACTTGTTCTGCAGCAACAAAGAGCATCTGAGGTGGCAGCTGCCAATTTTATACTGGTGCACAAAGCATAGCTTTAGGGAGTGAAAAATCCTGCTGAATTTCCAGGAGGCAAAAGCCAGGAGCTGTCTCTGGGCTCCTTTCACTAATGAAGCCTCTGTCCAGTGGTTATCTGCAGAGCAAAGAGCTTTATTCCAGCCTTTCCTCTGGAAAATCCCCCTGGATTGGGAGGGTCTGTCCTGGGGGGCTTTGCAGGGTGGGGGTCCCCAGCTCCCAGCAGTGGCAGGGAGGAAATTTGGGTTTGCCAAAAGATGGGGCTATAGCCCTCCTTGCCCAGGACAGGCACTGCTGGCCCTGGGTACCCACACTCCCTGCCAGAACCTCCCCATTTTCCTGAATTTCTCAGGATTCAGGAGCTCTTCTGCTAAAAGATAAATGTGCAGGCAAGCCAGGACTAGGCCTACTGGGCCTTCTGGATGTATGTCTTGAAATTCTGATTTATTCAAGCATCCTTTGAGCATGTTTGTTCAGTACTAGCACAAAACAAAAAAATAATTAAGTCAGTTCAGCTCAAAGAGGATCTGTAATTTGCCACCAGCTTGGTCTTTAAAGTAAGGACTGGTTTATTACATTAGGTGAAAATTGCTACTAGAACCACCTTGTACAATTAGACCTATATTTATACAAAAAAAATATATTTTATTGAGTAGTCCCAAAGGCAGGTTTTTCCTCTGAAGTGCTTTACAGCTCTTCACTGGAAAATGCATTGAGATGTGAGACAGGCCAGTGGGTCCTTGTCTTCATTCACAAGGACCCTTCCATACAACTGATTATTTTTTTTTCTCAGAGAGAAATAAATGTTACTTGTCACAGTCCAGCTCCCCCACCTTCAAAACCCCTCAGCAGTTGTGCAAAAACTCTGAAAACCTGTCCACATTTGTGCTGCACTTGGGTAGATTTGCCTTCTCCCTGTGTAATGTGATTTATCTGACCAGAGCAGAGATGGATTGACAAAAGTGCTGCGTGGAAGAGGGAAATGTTCTTTATCACTGCTTTTGCAATATAGATTTTACAAGCTGACAACGGGGTTTAATCTCTGAATAAGCAAAGTTAAGTTCCAAACAAGTGCAGTTCATCTCAGTCCATGGCTTGTGGGGGAATGCTGCAGGGGCAGGATGTGTTATAACAAACCAGCAAAGGTAGCAGCTGAATTTCCAGAGCTGCCTGCCTCTGGTACATTCTCTATTTCATTGCTGAGCTCTTGATGCAGCCCTTGAAGGCAAGCACAAAATAAACCCTTGCAAGATCAGGGCTGGAGTCAGGGCTGCAGCTCCTGGTGTGGTGGGAATGGGGAATTTAAGCTGCTTTCAAAATCCCATCAGCTCCTGTGCTGTCTGTTAAGCTGCTGACAGGAAAGTGGCAGAGCTGTGTTTGCTCTGAGCTGTTCCTCTGCTCACGTCCGTGGCTCTCAGAACACAGCCCCTGCTTTTTCCTGCTGGCTGCAAACTCCATCCCTGCACTGGCACACACAAAGATGGGGAGAAAAGCTGGTGTCAGCCTTAATTCTGTGTTTCCTGGAGGCTCACACTGGTTTGAGACAGACCTTTCACACCACTGGGATGACTTTTGGATTTCAGCCTTCAGGGAGAAGGGGTCAGCAGGAGTTTTACAAGGAGTAATTAATTTGAATTACTGTCGAGGTTCACAGGCACAGAACTTGAAATATTCTGCTCTTTGCAAAGTTCACATAATTCTTCCTGTGCTGTTCCTAAGCAAATCTATCGGAGCTGATCTTCCTAAAAATAAACCAGCAGATGCAGCCCAATATGTCTGAGCTCCTCTAAAATACACACTGAGCATGCAGGATCTGAACACATTACTGGGAGGAAAGGGGAAAACATGCCTTAAAATTGTTTGTGGGTATCTGAGCATGTAAAATCTGTGAGGCTGTGAACCTTCACATCCAAGGCTTGATCCAGGATGATCCTTTCTGTGGATGGGCTTGAATCATAAATGCCTGTACAAGCAATAAATGTGCTTTTTGCAGGAGCAGTCAGTTTGGGAGGATATTCACACTTCCATTTAATTTTTATCTGGGAGATTGAATGGTGTCCACTGGTAGATAAGTGAGGAAGATGATTTTTACCTGCTGTGAAATGTCAGGAAGCAAAGACAGCATTGAATGTCTCGTTGAGGGGTTCCAGGCGTGGTGTTGAACAAGAGCTGGGTACAGCTGACATAAAGGACAGTGGCAAAGAATTGAACCCCAAAGTGTGGACAGTAAACTGAAAAAGGGGGATTTTGGAGTGGGAATTGGGTGTTCTGTGTGCCCAGGGCACTTGAGGAAGTGGTGTGGTCACAGGTAGGAGGCGAAATTATGAAGTGCCCTCACACTGAGCCTGGAAGGAGCTCAGGAAAATGCATCTGACCTGCTGGGACACATAATAAAGAGAGATAAACACTTAAGGAGGAAAATATATTAAACTGCACCCCCACTTTAGCAGCATCTGTTGATAGCAAGAGCACTATATCTGGTGAAAATGTAATAAGCTACAAGATTAAATGTGTATCATCTTTGCACTGTGAGGCAGGCTGAGATTGCTGCCAGGCTACAGCAGAGAGATTTGCACAAACACATGAGCAAAAGCAATGTTGTCTGGGCTTCAAGCTCAATTTCTGCTATTCAGCCACATAAAATTATCTAAATCCTATCTTGCAGTCGACAGGCAGCAGGGCAAGGTCAGTTAATCACAGCAGGAGGAAGGGGAGGGTTCCTCTGGTCCCCACTCAGGAAGAAGAGCAGCTTTGCCAGGAGCTGATGGATGCTTCTCCTCCCTCCCAGTGATAAAAGCAGCTCAGTGTGGGTGTCCATGTGGGAGGAGAACACGAGGAGCTGGAGCCTTTCCTTGCCTGCACACGAGGGTCCAGCGTGGGGTTCTGCCAGGATTTACTCTGCTTGCAGAGTTCCTGTGACTAATTGTAGGGTCCTGGACTGCAATTGAGACCTGGGCCGTGTTAAAGAAGGCAGATTTTTGTCCAGGAGGAAGAGGGCAGCAATCAGGCAGTTTGGGCAGGGAATTTTTAGATGGAGGAGGAAAGGTCAGGGATAAAAAAAGATTAAGAGATCTGTAAGATGGAAAAGCCTGGGGGAGTGTGGGGGGGCAGAACACGGATAATGGAAACATGTATTCACCTAAAATTTGTATTGTTGACTCTGATAATCACACAGGGCTGCAAGGAGTCTGAAATTATGACATAATCCATCCTTCTGCCTCAGAGCAGGATTAGTTCTCCTCTGCACTGGCAGGGCTGTGTTTGCCTGTTGCTGAAGGTCATTCAGCAGAGAATCCTCCACAGCCTCTGCTGGAAATCTTCTCTGCAGTTTTACTAAACACTAAAAGCTTTTCCTAAAGCCTGACCCTCAACATCCTGCAGGAATTTGAGCTAATTCTTGTCCTAGCCAGCACAGATACAAATGCACTGTCAATTCCTTTGTCAATGCAGCTCTCTTCAATATTTGAAGCCTGTAATATCATTTTTTTTCTGCACATTAATCTTCTGCTCAGGATCAGTATTTGGGGGGTTTTTTTGGGTTTTATTTTGGTTTGGTCTGGGTTTTTTTGGGCATTGTTTGCCTCTGCACTCCCTCCACTTGATGCTTATCTTTTATCTGAAGTCTCTGTAGCTCCATTCACCCCAGGAATGGGAGGGTGGAGGCAGAAAGGTCTCACAGCTCAGTCCAGCTGTGGACAGCAGCATTCTGACTACTGGAAATCATTAATATCAGTCTGGAATCACTTTTAAATAACCCAAAACCACTAAAAGTCTGCCTAAACAAGCCATGGGCAAAGTGTTCTTGGGCATCACTGAGTGCAAACAGCTTTACAAGATGAGGTAGAAAATGTAAGGGTGTATTTAGGCCTATTGTCTGCCTCAAAAAAAAAAAAAAAATATCCACAGTGCTGCTGGTCATTTATTCTGTGAATAGTGGCAAAAGGTGGCTGTGAGCTGAGTCAGAGCTGGAGGATGCTGGAGGAGCTGGGAGAGGCTTCCCCATCCAGCTCCAGGGCATCTCTGGGAGCAGCACCAATGGCCCAGACCTTTCCCAGCCTGAAAAAAGAAAGGAGCAGCAATTGGACAGGACAGGATTCACACCCTTTTCTGATGCCAGCAGAAAGCTCTGCTCAAAACAAATACCACAACTTCAGGAAAACAAAACAAAGGTGAAATGCCCAAAGCTGCTCGTTCCACAAAGCAAACAGGCAGGATTTAAATTCCTCTGGATTGGGCTGAGGAGCAGGAGAGAATAATGGAAAGAAAGAATTGAGGGTTAAGAAAGAAAGGGGGAAAGAAGCCTTTTATCTAGGAATTAAAGGTTTAACCCGGTAAATCTCCCTCTTTCTCTTATTTCTGGGATAAAAATAAGAGCACTTGGAAAGCTTAAGGGCTAGATTTGAGAAGACAGCTGTGAGTGTGAGGATGCTCAGACTCACCTGGGGACTGTAGAAATCCCTAAGCTGCTTTTTCTTAGGAGAAATAAAGAAAATTACCACTTTGGAAGTCTTATGATATGTCTGCATTTTTAGCTGACTGCAGTTTTATAAAGCAGTGGGCTTTGTTTACTTAAATTCAGCCAAATCTTTCACTGGCAGGAGCAAAAATTGAGGGATTGGGTCTGCATTTGTCAAGCAGCTGCTTTCTGAGGAAAAGGGGATTTTTCCAGGCTCAAATCCATGTCCAAGGTCTGTAACCCTTGGGAGTGCTTCCCTCTCCTCATCCCCCCTCACTGAGAGGAATCAGGTTTCCTACAGGTAAAAATGAATGAGAGTTCCCAAAACTCATCTGGGCTCTGGCTCTGGAGTCTTTTTCTACAGAACTCTGCTGGTTAAAGTCATGTTGGGCAAACATTAATGACAAATTCAGTGCCCTCATCTGGGGAGTTTGGGATTTTGGGACAGCTGAGTCAATCCTGGGAGAGATGTGGGTCACTCACCTCATCTGAGCCACTGCCTGGTTTCCCAGGCTGATAAAATGCTTGGGAGCTGCAAAATGCTCTGACTTTTCCTGCTAAAAAAAACCAGAAATCATTCTTCCCTGGAACAGAGAAAAGAATAGATTTTTTTTTCCAGGAATAGATTTATTTTTCCCTTTTAGTTGCAATGTAACTTTACCAGCAGTTCAAATCTGAATGGTTCTGGAGTCTTGTTGTTGTTGTCGTTAAGAAGTCACTATCAGCCATTATCAGTCATCAGCATCATTATTTTTTTTTTATTTTAATTCAGGAACTGATACAGAGATGAAAAGACAGGATTCTTTTGGGCAGAAGACTGGATTCTTTCAAGGTCTTCCTCAGTACCTTCCCAAAAGGAAAATAATAATGGAAAGATTGGGGATACTGAAGAAGGATTTAGAACCTGATAAAGCAGGATTTATTATCAAAACCTGCACTACTATTTCCATATGCAACATTGATGTAACAGACTGTTAAATATTAGATCATAAAAGTAACCATGAGAAAATCAAAGGCCACTCTGCAAAAGCATAAACTCAAGCAAAGAAAAATTCCTTGCACCAGCGTTTTTGTAAACAGCACCTACTTAAAAATTAAATGGTGTACTGTATAAATATATTATATTCATATAAACCCCTGCATCTGTGAGTAAATCCAACCACAGAGTGAAAATGCCTGCATTTGACAATATCCACATGGAATAGCATCCAGCTTTGGTCCTTTTCCTTTTCCCATTCCTTTTCCTTTTCCCATTCCTTTCCTTTTCCCATTCCTTTCCTTTTCCCATTCCTTTTCCTTTTCCCATTCCTTTTCCTTTCCCCACTGCACTGCCTGAGGTTTCTCCCACCCAATTTGAGCCATCTGATAACTTATCACCCATTTTAATGCAGCTTCCCTCTCTGGTTAATGGAGATAAAAGTCCCTTCCAGAGGGATTTGGTTTGGATAACCACCTTAAAAAGCAAGAGACACCCACTTTTACATTTCTGAAAGCTGGCAGAAAGGATTCATTTGAATTATATAGATTTTGGTAATGCTTGAATGGCTACAATGCAGGTAGAGGAAAAGGGAATTTCTTCTCCTGGAAAGGAAGGGGAGGGAGCCCAAGGCTCAGCTTCCAGCAGGGCAGGAGCAGAACCAAGAGCAGACTTTGCCTCTCAGTCCCTGCTCCTTGCTCCCCACAGAGCCTTTTTTGTATCCCCACCCTTCTCCCTCTTCCTGCTGCTTCCAGCTCAGCATTTATTCACTCCAGGTTCCAGGCACGTTCTTCTCCCTGCTCAGATCATTTCTGCTCTGCAAACTGGTGGACAAAATTATTTTCTCCCAGTGGAGCTAAACATCTTTGTGGTTCAATGAGCTCCTGAGGAGGAAAGCAAGGAGAGGGGAAGTTCCAGCATCAGGGAGATTATTCCAGTTTAGTGGCTTTAAACCAGCAGCTGGTAAGGGCAGCTGTGGAGCTCAGCCTGGCTTAAAAGAGAGTTTGGAGTTTGGTGTGCACTCACAGGAGAAGGCTCTACATTAACCAGATCCTCATTTCATCAGCTGTTAAACTTGGAAGAAGAAATGGGAATTTCTGAAGGATTAAATATAAAAGAATACAAATGGGAAGGGACAGCACTAAAGAGGCAAACCCATAATTCAATCCACTGAGCAGGGAAAAAAGGGAGAGAACATGATTTATGAAGGGTGTTACTGCTAAAGAGGATAACCAGGAGCAGAACAGCTAACCAGGCACAGGGGATCTTACTGAGGGGTGGAGAATCCTAAGAGTTGGCACTAAAATGGAGGCTGAAACATTAGATACACTTCTACAGATGTCACCCAGTTGTCTCTAGAAATGACAATCATCCAGAACCCGAAGGGAGCCAGGCTGGGGGGAGCTCTGAGCAACCTGGGATGGTGGAAGGTGTCCCTGCCCATGGCAAGGTGTGGAATGAGATGGTTTTTATGGCCCCTTCCAACCCAAACCATTCTGTGATTGCATGGTGATTGTTTGGGGTGGACACTTGATGTCTGGGCAGTCCAGGGTGTTTTTCCTTAGAGGAGATGCACATTTAGTGTTGGAAAGAGTCTTTAATGGAAGCCATTCATGTGAGCTAGGAATTAATATTGGCATATCAGTGCCAAATTCCAAATCAGGTTTGGGTTTCCTTCACTTTGGAATATCTGTGCAGATTCCTCACAAGTCAAAATCATGTGCAAATATCTTTCAGGTTTGGTTTTATCAGCAATCTGTGTTCTCATCTCATCCTGCTGAAGTTCAACATTAACCACAGGGGTGGTCACTGAGGTGAGAGAGCAAAGAGTTAATAAATAAACCTGGAGAGGAGCCTGGCTCTGTCTGTGGTGCCAGCTTTGGGTGGCTGAAATGCCCTTGCATTCAGTGAAATGAGAACATGGGGGATAATTTAGACTTAAATCCATGTCCTCTCCCCAGCCTCTGATCCAGCACAGATCCTGCTCCAGGCTGGGTTCAGGAGCTGTTGTAGCTTTGCTCCCACTCCTCCCCTTACCCACACTTGGAGTTCCTGCAGCAAGCCTTGAGGAAAGCTTTATTTCAGCCCCCCCAAAATGATAAACAAGCCTCCTGCTGCCTCCCCCTCTCGGATTTTACAGATTTACAGTGCTGGCACATCATGGTTAGCTTTCCCTGCTAGAAGCCATTCCTCAAGCTGGTAAATCCACCTGCAGGTAGTTCTGTCACCCAAGTAGATGACAAGGATATGAATATGATAAAACTTTGGGCTATGAAAGCTAGATGGGAACAAAATTAGCCAGAAAATCTGTCAGACTTGAGGGGCAAATATAGAAGTTTATATCTCAGTCCCTAAAATAATTTCCTGGTAATGAGCTGCACAGGTCAGGACGAGTGCAAGCAACGAGGTTCATTTGCACATATTGCAGGAAAGGTAAGCTCAGACCCTGCAGTCTGAGTCAGGGGAACAAGTAATTGAACTAAAAATAGTTCAGTAAGTCTGGCAAAGGTAGTCTGTGGTTGCTATGCAGCTGAATGGCAAGTGGAAGTGAACAGGACACTTTAATATCAACTGCTCTTTTATCCTGCAAGGACTCCTGGAAATGAGGGTGGTGGAAGTGCAAGTCTCACAGCTTGGTGTTCTGTCTTCCTCCATGCTGGTGCTGAGCAGCTCAGAAAGGCACAGAAATCACTGCCAATACCAACAGAGTGATTCCTTGGATACATTTAGGGTGGATTTTGGGAAAGGTTCTTCCCCCAGAGGGTGCTGGGCACTGCCCAGGCTCCCCAGGGAATGGGCACGGCCCCAGGAGCTCCAGGAGAGTTTGGACACCACTCCAGGGATGCTCAGGGTGGGATTGTTGGGGTGTCTGTGCAGGAAAAGGAGCTGGGATGATCCCTGGGGGGCCCTTCTAACTCAGGATATTCCAGAATTACCTTCACAGAATTTCTAATGTGTTCTTAGGACAGGCAAGAGGAGAATCAGTGTGGTGTGTCCTCAGAAAAAAAGGAGATGGTGAGGTAGAGAAGTTGCTCTGTGGATCACAGAGAGAGGAGCAAAGAAGCATTAAAGGAAAATCTGTGGAGATAAATTTTTGGGAGACAGGAGTGTCTGAGATAGCAGAGACAGGAACCACAGGCTAAATAAGCAACAAAATTTTGTCTCCAGCAATAAAAAGGATAAATGAAGAGGGACTGAAGATGGGTGAGAGACAAATGAAAGTGCAAAATGAAGAAAACAAAACAAAGCTTGAGTCAGGCAGTGTGGGTGTGCACGCAGGTGTCTGTTTGCAAGCACAAATATAGAACAGGAAGATGATGATCAAATAAAAAGAAGGGATACAAAAGCTGGAAAACATTCTGAAGCTAGAGGGATAAAAAAGATTGAAATAAGAATGCAAGCGGAGGAAGCTGTAAATTAAAGGATAAACGGGGAGGGAGGAATAGCAATTGAAGTATTACAACAGTTTCAGCATTTTTGTGAACTCTGATGACAAAGGAGAGGGAAAGCTTTAAAATCTGGAGTTTCAGGACAATACTTGGAAGGTTGTTTGTGTGTGAGAGGCATGGAGGGACCTCCCTGGGATAGGAAATGGGACTTGGGGACACCCTCTGGCCCTCCTGGCTCTCAGGGCTCTGCCTCTTCACTCAGCCTCCTTCTGCCTGCAGGAGGCTCCTGGCAGGATGGACATGCTGGTGTTCACTGGCCAGATGCTCTCCTGGCATCTCTGGGGGCTGCAGTGGGGATGAAAACCTTGGTTGTTTCATTTGAGGGCTGTGCACGAGGAGATTTGTCTGGATTTGCAGTCAGCTCCTTGTGCTTGCACTTGACAATCACTCTGGAATTAATTCATGGCACTTCCAGGTATGTGGATGGAGAGAGCAGCCAGAGCTCAGCTTTGTCCTTTGCAGAACATCACAGCAAACTCCTGGGGTGGAACAGAAGTGTCTGCCACACAGAGGGAGTGCTTTGGGTCTCTTGCAAGGCTGCAGGGAGCTGAAAATCTCATTTTTATCTGCAGTTGGGGTAAATGGAGGCAGACAGCTCCTCTCTGGGATGAGGTGACACCACCCACCACTGCTCCATCCCCCTGGTCCCCTCGGGGGCCATCTGTGTGTAATGCAGCCTGAAATGAGCTGTGCCACCCTGGGAGCTGGGCAGGGAGCTCAGAGCAAAGCTCAGCTTCCCCCTGGATGATCCCTTCAGCTTGGCTGCTCCATCGCAGGCTGCTCAGCACCAGCTCAGCCTAACTCATCCTTCTGGGCTGTTGATCTGAGTTAGAGACCAGGTCTCCTCCGTGCCTGCACTGCTCAGGAGCTGACAGGCACAGCAGCTCCCAACTCCCTGAATTATTCTCAGCTGCCTTGGCAGCACTCAGGCACAATACAGATTGTGACACAGGCGATCTCTTTACAAAACACTGAGCTCAACCTCCCAGCAGTCTATTACACATCCTGTCTCCACAGAATGTGCCTGGAGACAGCATAAATCATCCCAGGAAAGCTTTGTCATGTGCCCAGCTCTGCTTCAGAGCAGCAGCCTGCACACCTGAATTAACACAGCCTGGCTGGCATCTTCCCACTGCTTCCCATGGTGTCAGGAGCAGAGCTGGGAGTGACCCGTGCCCAGGGAAGGACACAGAAAAAGCTGTGCAGAAAATGAGGGAGCAGCCCAGCAGAACCTTTGCCAGCCCATGTCTCTGTCACCTGGATTTTGGCAGCACAGCTTCACACAGGGATGTGCTGTGGAGCAGGTCACGGAAATGATCCGGGCTGAAAATAACCTGCCAGGAAATAAAATCACTTTTCCTGATTGTTTTCAGCAATGCAGTGTCCTAAGGAGGAATTTCTTGCTGGGGTTGGGTGTTTCAGGCCTGGTTGTTGCAGTGGTGCCATCACAGAACTTTGTGTGCTTCATTAAGTGACCTCCTGATGATGCAGAGATTGTGAGAGGATGACTCAGCCCTGCCTCACTAATTCCAGTTCTCAGACTGATCTGGGTAAAAACTGCCCTGGTTCTCCCAGTGCCACAAAATCAGCATCTCTTCCCATGCTCTTTGTCCCTGAGCTTGCTCGTGAACCACTGTAGAAATCACAATTAGCACAGATCCTCCTAGGGGTAACTCTTGCAAAAAACAAAGCCTTCCTTGTGTCTTCAAAGGCCTGGAATATTTATCTTTGGAATATCAACTCATTTACAAATGTAACTGCAGGAGGGAGCCACCGTTCTTACAATTAACCTTTATACATGTGTAGCATTTGGTGGGGATCCATCTTTGTCCACATTTTATAAGAAAAGAGGCAATGTTGAATGGCTTCAGTGCAAAAAACAATCCTAAATGTACTCTGAATAAAATTAGGATCCAAAGGATCCTAAGGATGACTCAGCCCTGCCTCACTAATTCCAGTTCTCAGACTGATCTGGGTAAAATCCACCCTGCTTCTCCCAGTACCAGAAAATCAGCATCTCTTTCCATCTTTCTTTGCCCCTTCTTGCTCATGAAGCCAAGGTCCTGTCAAAGCAAACCCAGTCCCCCCCCAGAGCACAATTTCCAGCAATAAATTGTCCTGGCCAGCCTGCATCCCACATTGTTGCATTCCACCTGTGATTTCAGGGCTTTACAGAGTTCTTCTTTATTTCTTTTCGTGAAATGCCCTGAAAGAAAATCCATATCCTGCCTTCCACCCAGCAGATCCTGCATTTCAATGGAGAATTAAGTGATTCATGTCATCTCTACTGAGTCTGAAACACAGGGGGGACGTGTCTGACACAATACATCAAACTGTGGGCCATCCATGAGATGTCCAGAGGGATTTTTAAAACATTAGCTATCCTTTGGCACCTCCATTGCTCGGGTATCTTTGATCATCCTCCCAAGAAATCCTGCAGCATTAGGCAGATAAACAACTTAGAAACTGGAACTGTTTTCTAATTTCTACCACCTAAATTCCCAGCATTTTCTGATGCCCTTTGTGATGTTTGTGGGGTTTGCTGGAAGAGAAAGCAGAGGAAGAAAAGGAGACACCACGTCTCTGCCCTAAGCAATTCTTTGATTTAAAGTCATGCCTTTAAATTTATGCCTCCCTAATAGTGCAAAATGCAGAATAGGTAGCAAATAAGGTCCTTGCAGGAGGTGGATAATTGTGGTTCTCTCAGAAAAAACAAGCAAAAAAAAAATAAGCTTACATGATGGATGGCTCAGTGCTATGAATGCAAATACCAGGCTGTAATTTATTGAAGTTAATAGCAACAAAATGTTAGTAAGGTGGTTAGGAAACAACAAGAGCAGCAATGTCTGATGGAGTTTAGATATTCATCAAACAAATGGGAGTCCTTAGTGGGAAGTGTCACAAAAGAAGAATGGCTGAGCTCATGCAAGGTGGAAGGTAAAAGCCATCATGAGCCTCTGATTCAATGTTCATGCCAAGCCCCCACCCCCAGCACCTATAAACCAATTTATTTTGTCATCTTTCAATGCTCCATCCTACGAGCTGCTCTGGGGCAACTTGCTTATTTAACAGGCCAGGCTCCACGTGCAAAAGGAGGGTGACATTTCAATCCTGTGATTTTATCCAGCTCTGATTAAAGCTCTTGGTTTCAATGGTAGAAAACTTGGGAAAATGGAGTTTACACGGTCACCTTCAGAGCCTTTTTTGCCAATTCACCCCCAGACTGCTCCTGGAATTCTGTCCCCATCCTGACACTGCTAATGACAGCAAAGAGTTTTGCTGGGGATTTTTCTGACAGAGGAAAAGCTTTGTTTTTTCTGCTGAGTATTGATGAGCAGGGCTTTGAAACACTCCTGAGGTCTGGAGTTTAGATCCAGAAGTTCAGATGCGTATCTAAACTGACTTTAAATTGACTGCATCACTCACTTGCCTTCCTGGAAACAAAGGGGGGATAAACACAGAGAGCAGTGGCAGAGGGGGGGAAACATAACCCAGGAAATTTTTTCCAAGGTCAAAACCGAGTAGATTTGTCTGGTCCTCATTTTGTAGCTCCCACTTTAAAATTTTTGAGGGAGGGCAGCTGGTGTCAGCCAGATCCTTTCAGACTTCCCAGCGTGCTGTAACTAGGCAGCATCCACTTCAATGTGGATGATAATTGCAGGTCCTGGGCTGCAAACTGACGTCAGCTCTTCAGAGGAGGATGCTGACTGCTTAATGAACATCACTAGACACTGTTTAGCTCCTGCTCAGAAAAAGAGAACTCAAAAATTACTTTCAGGGAGCAGTCAGCATCCATTATCTTCTTTCTGATGATAATTTAGAGATGTTTCTCCCAGCATTTGAGAAAAAGAGCTCGCTTCCAGAGCAGCAACTTCAAGTTTGATTATGTGGCAGAGAGAAAAAGGTGACGTAGAACTATAATTAGAGGGTCCTTTCCTAGGAGAAAATTAATTTCTGCTGTATGCAGGGACCCTTTATATCCTCTATGCCATCCTGTTTAAAATTCCATGTGTAAAGCTTAGGTGTTCATGCTTCTTTTTCTCTTTTTCCCTTCATGCTGCTCTTTTCCCTTCATTTAATGTTTTTAGAGTGATGGACTGCTCAGGCAGGCTGGGAATGGGAATTTGTTTCCTTTTTCTTGGCAGCACAAAGAGATGGAATTGCTGTGGGTTCCATCTCTAAGGTCCTGCTGTTGCAGCCTCGTTCCTGGGGACATTGGCACGTGCAAATAGAGTTAATTTTTTATAAATCCCCAAAGCAATGGAAACAGAGCAGCAGGGCACTGCTGTTCTGATATTATTGCACCATTCCTGAATCCTTGCCTTCTTCCCACCACCAAATTGCTTCGTGGAGAGGTCACAAAAGCTGCTGAAACAAATCTGGTGGGGAGGGGGTTGTCTTCATCCCATCCTGCCTCTTTGGAACCTACTTTTGGGAAGCACAGAGGTCAGGAAATTAAGGAGAATTCACCTCTCCAGCCTGGGCTGTCCCCATCATGGTGCAGCTCTGCAGAACTCAGGTGTTGTACCTGAAGGTGGATTTGTTCCACTGACTTTTCCTGAACAGCAGCTTCCAGCAAGGATGAACTTTCTTTGAGGTCTTGCTGGGGGAATTAATTTAAATTTTATCCTTGAAAGGCGAGGAAGAGATTTTTTGGAAACCAGAAAAGACCAGAAAAAATAAAAAGCTGGAAATAAGCACAGTTAACAGCGTTATGGAACTGAGCTTTGTTTTCATTATTGTGCCGTGCAGCAAAATGCATTTCCCAGCTGTTCCTCAGAGCACTCCAGTAATTTGTCTTAATTAGCATGATTTAGGTGGTTGCTTCCAGCCTTTGGAATTTAGCACAAGGTTAATGTACATAAACGTATGATGGCACAGGGAGAAAGCAGAGTTGTCGTGAAGATGAAGTGTTCCAGCAGCCTGGAATGCACAAGGAATTGGCTGAGTAGGCACTCTCAGTTCTGCCACCGAGGCAAAACAGAAAAACACCCTGAGCTGCAGATGTGTGACTCCCAGGAGCCTCAGGAGCAGCAAAGTGGGGGTCAGGAATCCCTCTGGAAATGCTTTTCCTGAGATATTTGAGCGGAGGCTGAGTTGTTTTTATGGTTGTGCTTCTTTAAAACCCGCAGGGTTTTCTGTGGTTTTGCTGCACTTCATTGTGTGGAGCTGGGCAGGCTCAAAGCTGCCTGTGAAAACCAAACTCTGGAAAGGGGCAGTGGGTGTAGGGATGTGTGAACTCACCTGACAGGGATTTTAGGGAATTCTGCTCGGTGTGAGACCCAGCTGTCCCTCTCTGTTCCAGCCCTGTGTGTGAACACCTTTGTGCTCTTGCAGCCCTTTGCACTGGTTTGCTGTGGTTCATTCTCCATCCATAGCAGGTTCACACCCCTCTGCACATCCCTCCTTTCTGCCTCTCCTTTTCCAGCAGCATCTGGAGGATCCTGGAGGTTTGGGAGCTCCTGCACTCCCTGTTGTATTGTAATGGCCTGGAGTGGAACTGACTCCAGCTTTCAAAAGGAGATCTCAGGGAAAATCTCTCTGTTCTCTGGACATTTTTGTTCCTCTTTTCCAGTCTGTCAGGAAAATGAATCCACAAACACCAGAGGTTTGTGTCCAAAGAGGAGACAGAGGAGTCCTTTTACTTTATTCAGATAAAGGGAGAGGCCATGGGACATTCCCCTGGGGTGTCTCAAGTTTTTGGAGGATGCAGCCTCCTTTTTATCCCAATTTCCCATCTGNAGAAGCCACATCATGATTTGTGTGCAGTACAAGGTGACCACTCTGTGCAGAGGAAAATCTCCTGCAAGCATGTTGGATTTGTAATAACCATGCTTTCATTGCTCATCTGCTTTGTTTGGGGAGCTGTGAACAAGAATTTGCAGTCATTTAAGAGTTTTCCACCCACCCACCACCACTGACCCATCAAATGAGGGAGTTTTGCCCCTGAAAAAGGAAGGATGTACAGAAGGAGGTGAGGTCCCACTGAGGCTCATTTTGGCCTGTATTTGTGGCATGGTGAGAGTGAATTACATCCAGAATTCAATCTTCTCCCTGCCAGGCCCCAGACTCCTCTGGCAGAGCCTGCTCTGCACTACCATGACTGATTTCCTTTGCCTTGGGGAGTGGTGCAGGCTGTTCCACTCGGGTTTTTTCCCTTCAGAAACACCAACTGTGTTACCATGGCTGCTCCATCCCTGGGCTAACAGGAGAGGTGCCAGCCCCCCCAGACTCCATCCACAATTTGCTCAGCAGCAGGAAAGAAACAGCATTTCTGCCTTCCTTTGAGAGTGGCTGGAAAGTCTCCATAGAAACATTTGTTGTTACACAACATCAGTACTTGAGGCTGTCTCCTTCCCTGGTTCTGATCCTCTGCGAGGGAATTTGTGGATGCTGTGTGGTTTCCTGAGCTGAATGGATGCTTTACATGGCCAGGCTGTCCTGAGGGATAAATTTAGTCTCTCTGTCCCTCTGATGGGTATTTCTGTGCCTCAAGCTCTGCTGCAACAATCCAAGCCGTGGCCAAGAAGTTTTGGTGCAGAGTCTCATTTGTATGGGTAGAGTTCTGTCAAACAGATAAAATGATAATCCCCATTACCAGGAGCTAATTAATTTAATTCTCTAGTTTTCTTTGAGGTATGAACTGGAAATAAAAGGACTGAGACTGATAGGAGGAAAAAAAAATAAGGGGTTTGGTTCTATTAGAACTTTTCCTGTGAGTCTGCTCTGCAGAGCAGCTTCTTTGCAGAATATATTAGACCCACCTCCTGTTTAAACTGCTAAGGTGATGCCTGAGGAACAGTTAATGCCAGTGGGAAAGTGAATTATGCAGTAAAGGAGGAGGCAAGAAATCAGGGAGAAACGCAGGCCATGGCTAGATATTGATCACTGTTACTTTCTCCAGTGATTTTGCTTTGCACAAGTGCATGTGGATTTGAGTGTGACCAGGGGTGTGTGTCCATATCAGAATTGGTGTTGTGGTTTAATCTCAGCTCTCAGGGTGGGCAGAGGTGCAGACAGGTGGCCATGGTCAGGTTTTTAAACAGTTTTTTAACCTGTTTAACTCTCAGATGTGTCCTTGTGTGCCTCACAGGCCAAGCAGAGGCAATCTCACCATTCAGAGCATCTTCCCAGCAGGAGTAAGGGCAGCAAATCCTTCTTTTGCAGGTGCCTCAGGAGCCTCATGCAGAAAATCCTTTGCAATCTGGGGTGAGGAGAAGCACAGTTGCCACACACCTTTTTTTTTTTTTCCCCCCCAAGATCTTATCATTTCTTCCTTTCCTCCAAAGTATATCCTGTAAAGGATGTTTTCTCCTAAATCCCTGGATCTGCTCCTATAAAAAGAGCTGCAGTGCTGAGCACATGGAGAGGTACAAAGGGAGTCACACAAATCACTGTGAACCAGCAAGGAGAATTTGGGGGTGCAGAGCAGGGCTGGGGAGTTCCCTCAAGGTTTGGGCAGGCAGGGGCTGCAGGGATGGTTTATTTAATATTATTTAACCTGCATTAAGTGGAGGAGGAATGGCAGCTGGGGAGTGGGGGCTCACCTGCATCCATAGGAGAGGTTGGGAATAACCCCAGTGCTCCCTCACTCATCTCTCCATGCATTTAGCTGAAGAGTTCTTTTGTTTTTTCGTTTTGTTTGTTTTTTTTTTTTTTGCATGTGGCTTTGAAAATGCGACTGAACGCTCCCAGGGAGGGTTGGTTTGTGTTTCCAGGCTGCAGCTCCCCTGCTGTATTTCATGTTTACAGTTTATGATGCACTGAATCCTCCAGTTGTTCCCAGCCCTGCAATAGAAATGTCACGAAACCCAGTGCAGTGTGTGTGCCATCCTCTGAGTTCTCCAGCCACTGGCTAATGCATTCAATAAGGTTGAAATCCCAACTCCCCTGCAGAGGGCTTTCTCTCAGAGCCCTGGCAAATGGCTTTTTCTCCCTCACACCAAGCTGCCCTCGTGTCAGCTTTGCCTCGGGTCCCACCAAAGCTGCACCCCCCCCAAGCATTAAAAGGGCAAAAACTGGGCAGGTTTTTGGTAGATTTGTTTCCTGCTCATCCTCTCCAGACCCCTTGTATCTCCCCTCAATTGCATTTTTCTTTCTCTGGCCTAATCCTTTCAGTTTTTCCTATGCCCAAGAGAAATAAGGAGTGTGTGGTCTTTTTGCCACGAGCACCTCTCTGTTCCTCCAGCTTTATAAATTNGTAAAGGAGGAGGCAAGAAATCAGGGAGAAACGCAGGCCATGGCTAGATATTGATCACTGTTACTTTCTCCAGTGATTTTGCTTTGCACAAGTGCATGTGGATTTGAGTGTGACCAGGGGTGTGTGTCCATATCAGAATTGGTGTTGTGGTTTAATCTCAGCTCTCAGGGTGGGCAGAGGTGCAGACAGGTGGCCATGGTCAGGTTTTTAAACAGTTTTTTAACCTGTTTAACTCTCAGATGTGTCCTTGTGTGCCTCACAGGCCAAGCAGAGGCAATCTCACCATTCAGAGCATCTTCCCAGCAGGAGTAAGGGCAGCAAATCCTTCTTTTGCAGGTGCCTCAGGAGCCTCATGCAGAAAATCCTTTGCAATCTGGGGTGAGGAGAAGCACAGTTGCCACACACCTTTTTTTTTTTTTCCCCCCCAAGATCTTATCATTTCTTCCTTTCCTCCAAAGTATATCCTGTAAAGGATGTTTTCTCCTAAATCCCTGGATCTGCTCCTATAAAAAGAGCTGCAGTGCTGAGCACATGGAGAGGTACAAAGGGAGTCACACAAATCACTGTGAACCAGCAAGGAGAATTTGGGGGTGCAGAGCAGGGCTGGGGAGTTCCCTCAAGGTTTGGGCAGGCAGGGGCTGCAGGGATGGTTTATTTAATATTATTTAACCTGCATTAAGTGGAGGAGGAATGGCAGCTGGGGAGTGGGGGCTCACCTGCATCCATAGGAGAGGTTGGGAATAACCCCAGTGCTCCCTCACTCATCTCTCCATGCATTTAGCTGAAGAGTTCTTTTGTTTTTTCGTTTTGTTTGTTTTTTTTTTTTTTGCATGTGGCTTTGAAAATGCGACTGAACGCTCCCAGGGAGGGTTGGTTTGTGTTTCCAGGCTGCAGCTCCCCTGCTGTATTTCATGTTTACAGTTTATGATGCACTGAATCCTCCAGTTGTTCCCAGCCCTGCAATAGAAATGTCACGAAACCCAGTGCAGTGTGTGTGCCATCCTCTGAGTTCTCCAGCCACTGGCTAATGCATTCAATAAGGTTGAAATCCCAACTCCCCTGCAGAGGGCTTTCTCTCAGAGCCCTGGCAAATGGCTTTTTCTCCCTCACACCAAGCTGCCCTCGTGTCAGCTTTGCCTCGGGTCCCACCAAAGCTGCACCCCCCCCAAGCATTAAAAGGGCAAAAACTGGGCAGGTTTTTGGTAGATTTGTTTCCTGCTCATCCTCTCCAGACCCCTTGTATCTCCCCTCAATTGCATTTTTCTTTCTCTGGCCTAATCCTTTCAGTTTTTCCTATGCCCAAGAGAAATAAGGAGTGTGTGGTCTTTTTGCCACGAGCACCTCTCTGTTCCTCCAGCTTTATAAATTACTGCTGCAGTGAGAGGCTCAGATAAGCCACGGATTTATTCCATCATGTGAGTAAACTTGCAATATTGACCATCCCTCTCGAGGCAGCATCAAAATTACAGAGATTTCTATGTCTAAAACACAACTGGAGAACTGGAAGCCACCTGTTCTCTCCAGAAAAAAAAAAAAAACAGTTCACGGAAGCAGAAATCCCAGTTCAGGCTTTCCCTGCTGCACTCTGGCCATGTTCTAATTTCTCCACTCTCTGCTGTTCCATGGGTCACTTGGTCATATTTCTCCCTAAAACAAACTCGTTAAAAATTCAGGGGAACGGTGCCAGATATGATTTAATTGAAAAGAGAAATATGGAAAGCTACCTGGGAGAGGGAGAGGAGGGAAATCTTGAGCCATCTCCTGCATTTTTCTGGTTTGTTGCTGTGCCTGGGAGTTTCTCCTGCAGCAGTATGTCACTGGAATAATAAGGCAGCAGGTTGGTTCCTTAACTGCAGTGGCCACATCAGTGGGGATTTCAAGAGATAAGTAATTCTGTTTGATTTTGTATCCAAGAATTATAATTTACATTCCCTTCACCTTAGAGAGAGAGGCAGTCTGGGCTATAATTAAGCTTTTTTTCCCCCGTCTGCTTTGGTCCTCTGTTCCTCTTATTGTCAGGCAACGTGGCAGCAGAAGCCTTAAAAGCAGGGAGTCATGACAACTGACTCTTCCCAGAGCAACTGGAGCTGTTAGAAGGAAAAAACAGAAATATCCCTAAACCACAAATGCCTGAAAAAGCAATTAAATCACAAAACTGTATGAAGCAGGAAAACGACAGCCAAGGGTTGGGAACCCCCCAGAGTTGGGAGTTTGTTATCTGCAGCTTCAAGTGTGGGTTGGGTAAAAAGGGAGTTGGATTCACTGATGGTTTCATGTGTGTAAATACATAAATGCCCACACAAAGAGCCAGTTAAGGGCAGGAGGAGTGTCTTGCACAAGAACCCCTTAAAAAATGGCTTTGGAGCAAAAGCCCTGTTGAATTTCCCAGGGTGAGAAATTCAATGAGCAGCTTAGGACAATCCATCCTGGAGCAATGTCCATGCAGTGCTCAGAGCTTACTTTTATTACAGGTTTGATTGGCTCCAAATTAAAAAGTTACCCCGGCAATGAAATGTTTGACCAAAGTCTTAGACTTAAAAAAAGGGAAAAAAAAAAAAAAAATGGGGTGATTTTGATATTTTGATTGATAGAAGGAGTTGCTGTGCCTGGATTTCTGCTTAGCATGGCAGGAGAGGGTTTATTCATCTCCACCTCATTCTGGTTATGTCTCCCATCAGTGGCAGAACTCTGCTGTTCTCCCCCCAGTTTCCATTATTTGCACACCTTGGCTGGGTGAATCCTGCTCTGAGTCCCTCAAGGTGTGACAGCCACGTGGTTTTGGCAGCTCACAGACGTGTCCTGGTGTTGAGCAGGGAAAACCTGGATCCATCTGTGATTTCAGCCAACATCTTTCCAGAAAGGCACGGGGTTTTTTGTTTCAGCAGTGCAGGAACATCTGTGGGATTGCCTATGGCTATGAAACATCTGGATTTGGGAAGTCAGGGCTTCCCACTTGTGCTCCCTCTTAAGCAGGGGATGGTCTCATGTCTCTGTGCAAATCACAAATCTGTGCAAAACCAGGTATCTTCGAGCCTAAGTTAGTCAGGCTTCTCATTTGCCCTTTTGCTCTTCATTCTTTTGCAATTTTTAATTTATCTGTTCTCTGTGGAGGGGAGATCCCACCACAGAGACAATCTGTGGTTTCTGTGCACATCCGATTTATACTCTGCTAAAACCAACCAAAGGAAGTATTTGGAGAGTGGCTTTGTTTTCAAACAGCTCCAGATGCAAAATGCTCCGTGGCTTTATGTCAGGATTGTAACAAATGAATAGAGCACAGTGAATTAATTTTGCTAATGAGCTTTGCAACCACATGATGCATCTTCATCCAATTAAGGCACAGAAGGAGGCAAGAAGATCCCAAGCGACACCCTTTGTCACAGCACTTCAGGACCCTCCTGAAGTGTTGTCTCCCCCTCCCTGGAATTTCTTTCCTTCACAAAGACAAGAAATGCACAGACCAGTTGTTTCAACAATTGAAAAATGATGTGTGTGGTGCTGGTTGCAACAGTGTTTTTGTAGCTCTCATTTATTTTGCTCTCCAGACAAGAAAGGCAAAGCAGTAGCATTTTATAGAGCAGAGAACATTTTTACACAGTTCTCTTAAATCTTTTTAGCAGCGCCTGAACAAAATGTTTACACTGTAAAGAGAATTTAGTAAACTATCCACAAGACTTATCACCACAACCTGCCCATCCCTCCTGAGCCATTGTTTTCCATCCCATCCATTCCCAACATCTGCTGCTGCTGACCCTCCAGCCCCATTTACCCATCTTCACTGCTCTCTCTGCACCCCTAAAATATTTCCTGTTGATTTACGTCCGTTTCTCTTCCACTGTCTGGTTTGAGCTGCTGGTTTTTCTGGTTTTCTTCTTGTAAAAATGAAAAAAAAAAAAACAAAGATAGTTGATTTTCATTGCTCTTGGCTAAGAACAACAGGAATAACACCTGTACAAAGGGTTGTGATCAGATAAAACCATGACAAGGGATGTTCAGATGCCCACAGTCTCTTCAGCCAGCAGTTCTGCTTGTGGGGTGTCAGAGGCTTCTCCAGATCTTTGGTGCTCCAAGTCCTGCTTGATCAATCATTGATCAATCTGAGCTCAGTGGAATTAAACCTCCACCAAGAACCACCTCTAATGCTGATCTTCTATCAGGGCTTGCCTCTGTTCTTTATTTCATTGTGGTTTTCTTTAACTGAGGTCAGTGACAGAGAAGGTTTTGTAGACAGAAAATGGAGTGATAGCCATGGGAGTAAAACAGGGAAGTTTGGCTGATTATAAAAAAACTTCCTCCTTCATCACCAGCTCTTAAATATGGGGCTGGCATTGGGTTCTGGGCTCAGGCCAAGCCTTTCAGGGGGAATTTAGGCAGGGCAATAATGAAGAACCACTGCCCCACACCCCCATTTCCCGCTCTAGAGCAAGGCAGAGTCCCAGCAATGTGCTACAGTACCAGGACAGCAATTCCTTCAGGACTGCAGTTCCCAGCAGTCCCTGGAAAAATCCACTTCACACAAATTGTTCAGCAAAATTCTGTAGCATTTCCCCCAATGCTTCTCTTTCTATTGTACTGCCTGTAGGACAGACAGATTCACACCCTCCTGAAAACCAAACAGAGGAGACAAAGCTGCCATCCTGTCCAGTCCTTCCCCTGCCTAAACAGTCAGCTTATCTATTTTGTGTTGCTTTCCATTAGGAGTGGAGGACTGATGCCTGGAAGTATTTTAATGGCATTGTTGACCTTGATAATAAAACTGTTCGATGTAGTTTGTGTTGGTAATGGCACCCAAACCCCCCAGAGTCACAGAGAGCAGCACATGGAATAACACCAGCAGTGAGAGGTCCTGTGGAAGGATATCAGTGCAGAGACCCCTTTTCAGTGCCCTCCCCTCCCTGTATCAGGCCCTCAGCTCTGTGTGTGATTTGCCCTTCCATGAGCAGATATCTAGGGATGTGTGGTGATGCCCAGAGCCATTTCCTGGTGCTCAGAACCATTTCCAGACACTCAGAACAATTTCTTGACACTCAGAACCATTTTCTGATGCACAGAACCATTTCCTGACACTCAGAACCATTTCCTGATGCTCAGAACCATTTCCTGACACTCAGAACCTTTTTCTGATGCTCAGTACAGTTTCCTGATGCTCAGAACCTTTTCCTGACACTCAGAACTTTTTCCTGATGCCCAGAACCATTTCCTGACTCTCAGAACCATTTCTTGACACTCAGAATCTTTTCCTGAGACTCAATAACCTTTTCCTGACACTCAGAACCATTTCCTGATGCTCAGAACCATTTCCTGACTCTGAGATCCTTTTCCTGACACTCAGAACAATTTCCTGACATTCAGAACTTTTTCCTGATGCCCAGAACCTTTTCCACGCTCACTCCTGTGCCTTGCTGGGCTCTCACCACCATATGACACTGACAGCTGCAACTGCCACTAGCTGCTATCACAGGACTTGTGTAATTTAGGAGAGCAATTTGCATAATTCCAAAGCCTAAAAATATCCCTGCACAAACAAAATGCGTTCTCAGGCTCTGCTCTGACAGACGTGGAAATGGCCGCTCCTTTCCCAGTGTGTTTTTGTTCTGGGGATCCTCGGCGCCTTCTCCTTCTTCCGATGGTTTGTGAAAGACATTTAAGGACAGGGAGCAAGTGATAATCACCCTCAACAGGCACCCCGGGCTTCATGTCAGATGATGAGGAAGGTGCCTTCCAGAATAATTATCTTTCTGTGGCTGCTGAGCCCCTGCCTGGAGGGGAGGTGAAGCCTGCAGATGAAGTGGGGCCATGGCAGGTCCCCAGCCCAGGGCTCCCCTGTCCACCCTTCCCCTCCTCTAAGAGCCAAAAGAGGGATGCAGGACTCCAGATGGGTCTTCAAAATCCTGTTTATTATATCCAGAGGATACAGCAATTCACAGGTCATGGGTGACAAGAGCCAAGCCTACAGCATTCAGCCACAGCTTTCAGTTTGTCTGAAGTCACTCTAGTTCTGGTTACAATGCATTATGTACTTTTCTTTTAAAACATAACAACCAATCAATACTTTTTCTATTACCTATAGCCTATCCTAACTACTAGCATTACCATATTCATGTTACTGTTGTCCAATCACAAAAAGTTAGTGTGTTACAGTTTAAGCTAAAAGTTGTTTTTTAGTTTTCTACAGTAGAAAATTCTGAGACCTTTTTTTCTACTTGCAACATTGGCGTTCTTGTTTTTCTGTAAAATCTATTTGCTTGGTAAAAACATCTTTTGTTTGAGGTGGATTTATCTTTTGCTCTGAGCCATGAAAACCCCTTCCACCTCACATACCCTTTGCTTTCTTAGTTATCCAGTCAGACTGGCTCAGCAATTCTTTTCTTCTCTATCAAAACTTGCTCTCATTTCTATTCCTTCTTCAGATTCTCCATTCAAAGATATTTCTGCTATACACACATCTGTGAGACCTTCCTGTCAAATCCCTCCCCTGCTGATAACGTGGTCAAGTGTGGAGAGCTGCCCACCCCACCCAGTTAAAGAACAGTTCCAGCTCTCCACATCTCCTTGGTGATGGCAGGGGAGGATTTGGGACCTTGTTCTGGTGTAACATCCTCCTGGCTCACAGCAGAACAGCCTGGGACAAAACAACCAAACCAGCACCACGAGGGGTTTGGAGCACTGGTAAAATCCATCAGCTAATTACCCAGAGCACCAACACACCCCTGAATCCCGGAGGGATCTGCCTGAGGCCACAGGGACTTGGAATTATCCATGCCATGGTCACTGCACTGGCAGGGAAATGGGGATTTGTGTCCAGCAGTGATATTTTTATTTTTTTCTGCCCACTGGTGATTCTTCCTGGGAGGAAGCTGCACTGATCTCTCTGTGATTTCAGCCTCCTGAGTTTCCTACTGTGACCTCTGCCAGATTGTGAAAGGGATGGTGAAGGAGCAGCAGCAGCAAACTCTTGCTCTCCTTAAAAAAAATCCTCAAAATAGATGTACTAACTCTCCACAAAGTCTTGGGTTTGGGTGTCTTGTACCTCCCAATTCTTGAGGGCCAGAAGATATGAGGAAAGCCTCTGTGCTGTGTTAGCTCACTGTCCTGAGCTGTAAATGATGAACAGGGATAAAATACCACCCAAACCTCTCTTTTTGATGGATTTGGGCTAGAGCTTGTCCCTGCTCGTTCAGTTAGGCAGAGCCCAGCAGAACATGCAATCAGCTCAGTGGGGTCCCAAAAAAAGAATTTTAAAAAGCATTTTTCTCAATGTCTCAGTGACTACTGGAGTTTCACCCAAGGCAAATTGTGGCAGACTAATATTTTTTTGAGAATAGCAAATATTTGGCTTTAGACAAAGGCATATTGATCTTTTATTTCCCCAGGTTTTTTTTGCTCTCAGTCTCTTTAGACACCACTCATTTGCTAAAATCAGAGCTCATTCACCCCAGGAAGTCTGGTGGTGTAGAAGGGAGGCACACCTGAACCCAGTGCCTTATTCAGCTCCTCTAGGAAAGACAAGCAGTTTGACTTCTTTTGGGTTCATCTATTTTACTCTTTCTTCCCTAATAATTTCCATTCACTGGTTTTCAAAGCACAAAAATGTTTTCTTCTCCCACCCTCAGTTGCCTTAGGTAACTCTATTGAAATCAATGGATTTCCACAGATGTCAAAAAGCCCTGCAAAGCCAATCAGGCATTTTAGTGATCGCCCTTCACGCCCTTGATTTGTTTGCTCCCCACTCCTGCCTGTGCTGGAGAAGTTCCATTCATTTTGTACCATCACTGAAAGCCACATCAGTCGAAGCTGCAATTTATTACAAACATTTGTTTTCTGCTGGCACAGCCAGGCTGACTCTCATCCCACTTGCACTGCTTTTTCAGCACGTAGTGACAGGGATCACAATAACTGCTCCTCATTTACTGCCTTGACATAACACTCAGACCAGTAAAACACCATTGACACCACTACACTGGTGGCCTGGAAAGTGTCTGACACTGAGCATTTAAGAGAAAGTTTGATGTGTCCTCCTCCTCCTCTCCCCTTTTATAAAGACAGAGCTGCCTGGGATGAAACAGCCCAGGTCAGCTCTTTTATTTCACTTCTGTCCAATTATACAGGCACAAACCAAGCTGGCACATCCTAAAAAAGAGTAAATCCAACAGGTTTTGAGCAGATTTGCTGTGCAGGCACAACTGGTGTGAGCCTTTGCAGCACATCTGATGCAGAAAAGATGGATTGAACTCTGTGTGGATGTGCAGATGATTTCTAAAAGCAGCAGTGGAGCATCTAAAGCAACCAAGCTGGGATTCCTGCACCTGCCCCCTGCAAGAAATATGGTTGCATTTTTGCTGTTTGGTTTCAGATCATGCCTCCTGGCTGCCCCTTTCCAGGTCTGACAGCACTGGATGCATCTCCTGCACAAAGGAAAGGGCACACAGTGAGAGACTGATCTCTCACCAAAAAAAAAAAAAAAAAAAAAAAAAAAAACAAAAAAAACAAAACAAAAAAAAAACTATCAGTTCAAAAAGGTTTTGGAAGGGAAGGTATGGTGTTATTTTAAACTCCAGAGAAATCAGCTGTGGGAATGTGGACATTGTGTCTGATCTGGGTGCTTTGAACCCCACCTGGAAGAGAGCTGGTGGCTTTGCTGTGCCTGGTGCTCTGCCCAGATGTGAATTTACTGAAAGAATGAACAGTTGTCAGTGCAAGCTTGCCAAAATTTCCTGTACAGAGTAATACTCATGCAGTTTTTCCAGGGTGCTTTTCCTGTGAGTAAACATTACAGCTCAAATCATGAGTAAATACAGGAGAGAAAGAACGTCAGAATCTGATTTTATCTGATTTTGTCTTGGCAGGGAATGACTTCACAGCTTTCTCATGCATTGTCTAAATGTACAACTTTTCTCTCCCATTTCCTCTCTAAAAATGAGTGAGTAGGCCAGCAGGGATTTAGTCAAATGGAAATGAGTTTTCTCTAAGCACATTGCCTGTTAAAAACACCCTCAGGTTTTACAGTGGATGGGTGAGGATCACAATAGACTGATGACTATTCAAGGTTAACATGCTCAGAATTTCTTGGAAACTGTATTACTCCTTAATCCTCCCTGTTAGAATTCCTCCCTGCCTCAAGAACCATTTATGAACCAAGAAAACAAAGCCACATTTGGCTGGATCCTGCAGATCCCTGACATTCCCAGCTGTCACATCCATGAAAATGGGAGCAGGACCTTGCCCAGCCTCAGGTGATTCCAGGGCTCGAGGTGCCAAACTCTTGGAAATGTGAATTCCCAGAGTTTATTTCAGTCCCAATTCAGCCCTGAGGAGCTTTGCTCAGTGAGAGAATCCCTGAGTTCTGAGTTTAAGGTGTGACTGAAGGGGAATTTCTGCTCAGTTCTGGCACTGGGAATAACAGGAGGCCACAGAATCCCCCGGGAGGGGCACTGGGTTGCTCTGGCTGGAGTCAGAAAGTGCAGCAGGCTCGTTTGTGGACATTGTTTTGCAAAGAGCTGTGGAGATGGTGCAGTCTGATAGGGACCCTCAGACAAAGCACTGCGAAAGAATGAGGGTAAATGCACATTTTTAATGAGCTCTAACAAAAGTCTATTGAAGGGTTTCTTCAATTCGGTTGTGTTTTGATTATTTCCATTGTCCTTTGTTTCCCCATATGCGGTTGTGATGCATCCAGGAAAAAATCATGAACGTTTGCATTGACAGCCATCCAGAATTTCCATTTAAAATGATCCACTTTGTTACAGTAATTAGCCTTGTAAGTGGAACAAAGCACACAACACTGACAATAGTTGCTAGTGATCACTTCACTTCCTAATCAGGCTGCTCCTTCAAGCATTCTAATTTATTTTACTAATGATTACAGGGCAGATGCTGCACAGATTTGCACCTCTAGGAACTCCAGTGAAACAGAGAAGCAGAAAATCTTGCCTAGTTTGCCTAATCCTGAAGTATCCTGAGTAATTTGAGGGCCAAGCTATTATAAACAACAGACTTTGCTCTCAGAGGTTTATTGATTTCAGATTTGGATTCTCTGACATATCAGTTGCTGTGAAGGAGGGGGTCTGGAACTGCAGGGTTTCTGGGAGAGGGGTGCTGGGTGCTGAGCCCTCTCAGAGGGCACTGACAATATCTGAAGAGGAGATGGAAGTAGGAGCAACTCCTTGCCTTGAGTTCTCCATAAAAAAATCCCTCTCCTAGTGGGTTCTGCACCTTTAGAAAAAAAGCACTCAGAGAGTAAAATCAGCTTCCTTGAGAGGAATGATAACAAGGAGAAGCTGGTGAGGGGCTTAAACTGTTAATCCTGTGTCAGAAATAAGGATATTTTTTATTAAAATACAGGTTTGCTTCTCTCAGTGTAATCCTCTAGAGTTCAAACCCCCAGGGAGCTTTAATGTCCTTCACCTTTCATGATTCAAAGCCAGTTCATCCAGTGCCTTCAGCGTGGCCTTTTCCATCCTTATAGCAGGGATCCATCAGGCAGACTTTGGCTGCAGTTTGCCTTTTGCAAAAGGGCAAAGTCATCTATTTAGGTGCAACAAATGGGTGTGAGCAGAGCCAGCACACACAGGGAACAGCATTTCCTTGGCATGACCCTCACCACTCCTGGCTCCCTCCAGAAATCATCAATTTGTTGAGATACCTGCAGAAAATTTGTGTTTGGGTGGATAAGAGTAGATTTTGGGTTTTATTGTGGTTGAAATCCATGAGTTGAATCAGAGCAGGGCAAACTCTGCTCTTCCCTTCTCTGAGACCAAACTTTGCTCTTCCCTTCTCTGTGTCCATGTGGTGTTTAGCTGCCTGGTGTGTTGTGCTTTAAAGTACAAAAAGGGGTTGGAAGGGATTAAAAAAAGTTACATTTCATCCAATAAAATAAATAGATTTGAGATCATCAAGCTGGAAATGGAGAACTTTTCAAAACACTGGTTTCTTTTATGCTGCACAAGGCGAGCAGTGGAAGAGCCTTCACCCTCCAAAGGCTCAGCTCTGTGAGTTGGCCAAGCAAATCTGTGTTGAGCTGAAGGGGTTCAGGATTTCTCACTCTCTGCTGAGCAGTTCTGGTCACAGATTTGTGCTGTTTGCTTCATTCTCGTCTGGGAGGCAACAAACAAGTGGCTTGAGGATCAGAGTGTCCCTTGGGCTTCATGCCCCAAGAACCAAAATCACCTAAACTCCAGCACCAGACTTCATGGCCAAGAGATTTCCTTTTCCTACTGCTGCCCATTTCCCCTTTTACAGTTCCAACCTTTTTTGTGGTGTCACAAGCCTTTGTGGTGTTGGGAAGAGCTGTGTGGAAGCCAGCACGAGTGGCATTGGAAGGGGAACCACACACAGACAGAATTTTCATGTCTTAAGATTCTTGTGATCAGCAAAAAGCAAAGCTCAAGGAGGACAAACGCAGGCAGGAATAACCTGCCCTCAGATTGAAGGAATTATCTGTCATTTCTCCCCCTCTTGTGCTCTGTGGGATGGAGCTGGAGTTGCCACGGGCACAGCACCTCAATCTGCTGTTCCCAGGAGGATCAATGCTTATTAATCCAATAAATATTGGAGATCCTTGTTCATCCCAAGGAGTTGCAAAATGCTCTTTACTGAGAACACAAAACCCCCTGTGTGAGTTAGCAGGGGTGAGGACTCTTTGTCCATGGAGATGCCTCTGAGTGGCAGAATCAGTTCCCTGCCGGTTTCATCCTGGACAATCTGGGGAGAAGAGCAGGCCAGGTTTCCTGCAGTCACCTTCAGGCTGCTCCTGCCCCAGCAGCAGCAAAGGGACTTTGTGTGCATCCAGCAGAGCTGCCCTTGGTGTGATGCCCAGGGAGAAATGAGGGATCCAGCCCAGCAGTGCAGGGTTTAGCATTTCCTTCCTCTCCCAGCTTCTGCAGAGAGGCAAAAGCTGCAAGATCTCGATGAGACCGAAATATTAATTCTGTGTTATTGCATCAAGTTTGACTAACAAGCCGCATGAATAAATCTGCAGCCTTAGCTTCTGCCAGGGCCAAGTTTCTATGGCAACAACAACCCATCTTATCTTTAGGAATTTCATTAGCAAGGGAGGGAAATGAAACAGAAAAAAGAAAAAAAATCCCACCCAAAAATCAGGGAAGATTTGTCAAATTAAGAGCAGCATCTCCCTCCCCCGTATCATTTCTTTGGCAAAAGTCCTCTTGGATTTTTCTTGTCATTTGTAAAGGTGTTTTTTTAAACATTCACATCAATGCCCGAGACAAAAAACAAACAGCAAATGCTTTTGTACCTCTGAGTGGGAGAGGGAGGGATCATGAACATGCAGAGTGGGGATGGAGAACATGGCTGTTGCAGAGCACTCAGCATTCAGATGAGCCCCTCTCCCAAAATCCAGAATTAGGGAGGAGAGCTGGGAATGGGAGACCTTGTGGTGTGTTCACAGCGGAGGTTCCTGGTGATGTGAACCCCGTGGTGACATTTGGGGAGTTATGATGGAGCTTTTTTTGTTTGTGTGTGTGTGTGTGTGTGTGTGTTCCTGCTCTCAGAGCCTTGGTGCTTGATATTCCCGACACGGGAATTGAGTTTGTTGGATTTGGAAATCAGAGCTGTCTGTGTTTTATCCTCCTCTCACCTTGGGCTGCCCTAGACCCTCGTGACAAATAAAATAAACACCGTTTAAAAAGTCGATTCAAATTGTTTCAGGAGAAAAAAAAACTACTCCTGCACTGACAAAAGAGGAGGAAGGGATACACAGGCTCTGCTGTGGGAAATTCCATCTTCCACCCTCAGAGTGGTCTGGTTGAAGCAACAGGAGGAAGGAGGCAGAGATGTTGCATTCCCAGTTTGGGGAATTTGGTTTTGATCCCACTGAAGAGGTTAAAAAGTGTTGTCCTTAAACCAGGATGGGCTCAGCTTTTCCCTGGATGCCCAGGTGCAGGGCAGGGGAGATGCTGATCCCTGGCATTTCTGCTTCCTGTCCCCAGGCTGCAGGGGCAGAGCCACAGCTCTGGAGAGGATGAGGATGGGGAATGACAGGCTGGGGGACAGTCAGAAAACAGCAGAGGGGACAGAGAAGCCCAGCTGTGGATTTGAGGAGGGATTTTAGGGCAGGGAATGGTTTAATCCAGAGTTTGTCCTCCCTGTTCACCTGGAGTTAACTCTGCAACAGGAATAAAACACTCCCTGCTGTACCACTGCAGCTCCAACCCTCTCTGTCAGCTCACAAGTGCACCAGTTTCATCGGGAAAAATCCCATATCAATGACAGGAAACAGTGGTTAAAAGAATGTTCTCCTCCTGTCATTTTTACCTGCTGCCAGCTGGGAAGCCCCCAGGGACTATTATTTCAGGAACACTGCCTGTAATGAATGCCTTTTACCTGTTTTACAGTCAGCCTTTCTGCTGATATCAGAGAAGCAATCTCCCAATTATGTCAGGGTAAGTGGATGGAGAAACAGCTCTGCCACTAACAAACATCCACACTTAGATTATTTCCCCCACTTTGCCTGGAATGGCCAATCAAGATTTTTACAATCACAATACCTGCCACACTCCCTGGTGAGCCATATAATTCATCCAGCCAGAGAAAACATCACAAAACATAGCTGAGACATCAAATCACAACATGGGTTTTGTACAGTGAATTACAACTGCTCACACAAGGCTGTTAGTGAACAATCTCCAGCCCAATTTCATTATTCATGGAAGAAATTGATCAGCAATTCCGAATAACAAATAAATCGAAGAATTTTGTGAACTGCCCAGAACAGATTCAGGGAAGGGAAGCAATGTTGGTGGAATAAATTACTTGCTGTGAAATGGGTTGGTTGGTTCTAGCTAATGCATGTTCCAGAAAGGGAACAGCAGCATTTATTCCACTGGATCAGATGGGTGTGAAGTGATGGAGGTAAAACAATTCCTGGCTCAGAATTTGCCCACCAGTGCAGAGATGAGTTCTGGGCAAAGATATCAGCATTCCCTTTTTGATTTGTCTCCTGGCTCTCTTTCTGGCTGAGTTATGTTTTCCCATGGCCACAAGAAAACCCAGGTAGCTTTGGGCAGCATGTCTGGCTTTGGTTTTTGCCATAACTATAAATTCCCCTGCCCTTTTCCTCCTCTTCCTGCAGGAAGGTGCTCAGCAGTGGCAGCTCCTGTGCTGATTATCTGCCAAGTGAACAAGTGCTGGATTTCATGCTAAAATATGATTTCACCAGGCATGATTTGGCTGTAGAACTCCAAAATTTGAGCTGTACAGGGCTCTCAGCATAGGCAGGGTGGTTTATAATCCCCACTGGAGTCTGCTCTGCAAAAGGGACTTGGATCCACATTTTTCTGATAGTGTAAATGCACCCTGGGAGCTGCAAACAGGCTTTGGGTTCCCAGAGAAATCTGCCAGGAGGGAATTTTCACTGAGAGTGCCTTGCTTGTCCAGTCAAACTCCAACATGCCAAACTAAGGACATCTCCTTTCTTGGTGACAAGGACACATTTGCCCTGAACAGGAGCTGCTGGTGACAACTTGGTGCTGCACCATATGGATGATGTGTGAGGAGCCTTTCAAAGATGATTAATATATGATTATCATTAAAAATAAGAAATTCTTCCATGGCCAAAGAGCAGAAATTCACTATATTGCAGTGGATTGTGGGTGGATGCCCCAACCCTGAGCAACCTGGGCTGGTGGAGGTGCAATGAGATGATCTTTAAGGTCCCTTCCACCTTTATGTTCCCAACCCATCCTGTTGTTCTGTGGTCAAACCACACCAGCTCTGAAAGGGGTGCAGTGGATGGTTTGAATTTGATTTTTTACTGAGAAACCAGATCCCCTTTGTACCTTTGATTCCTCCTTGTTCCTTGATTCACCCGAATTAGGAGTGTGGCAGATCCTGTGCCAAATGTCCAGAGAGCCCCCAGTGTTCCTTCAGGCACAACCCTGGTGCCATTTCCATTTTCCTGTGCCCCCACCGAGGAGGAAAACATTAACAGCAATTAAAAAACTTGGATGGGGGCTTGGATCCTCCCTGCATTTCAGCACCACACAGTGCAGGGCGTGGGATGAAGGATGAGGATGTTTCCCATTAGGGAAAGTGCTTTCCATTGTCAGTGCAGGCACTCCCTCATTGTCCCCACGGCGACCACCGGGAGTTTTTTGTAAAATTCTCTTCTCCATTTGAGTCCCTGAGATCTTGTGGTTGCCATAAACCACCCACTCTTGCACCAGCTTCCTGAGGGGAAGCTCAGGCTGGAGGAAATCCATGCATTTTCCAAGGGTCTGTGTTCATATTTGATCAAGTCTTGTTAGAAATAGGCTCAGACTTCAGGAGGACAAAATGAAACACCCCAAAGCAGGAATTTCACAGGCTTTGGTGTTTTTTTTGTATAGAATCCCTGAATAGTTTGGGGTAGAAAGGACCTTCAAGATCATCTTGATTCACCCTGCCATGGCAGTGGACACCTTCCACTATCCCAGGATGCTCCAAATCCTGTCCAGCCTGGCCTTGGACACTTCCAGGGATCCAGGGGCAGCCACAGCTGCTCTGGGCACCCTGTGCCAGGGCCTCCCCACCCTCACAGGGAGGAATTTTTTTTTTTTTTCTGCTTTTAGTATCAGTAGAGAACATTCTATAGGCTTTTTCCATTAAAGCTGACACTGCCACTATCTCACTGTGCAACTCTCACCCAAAACATCTTTTCCTTGTCCATGGGCATCTGCTTGTGCCCTTTCTCCCTTCCCTGTGTTCACTTCCCTTGGCTATTATGTTTGCATGGTTCAACTCCCTAATCAGCATCTCTGTTACCTCTTTCTTAT
The DNA here is from genome assembly GCA_013397075.1 of Rhabdornis inornatus. NCBI lineage: Eukaryota > Metazoa > Chordata > Aves > Passeriformes > Rhabdornithidae > Rhabdornis > Rhabdornis inornatus. The sequence continues at coordinate 216,512 of VWZS01009843.1, forward strand.
TGTAATTATTATTATATTTTTAACTATTATTATATTTGAGACTCAAGAGCAACCTCCATGTTCTGTGTGAGATGTAATGGTGAAAAAAACTATTTGTGCCTCAAAGACTCTGTAGCCACTGGATGAAAAGGTGACATGACCAGGGAAAAGATTTAGCTGAGCTCTGCACAGTGTTTAACTAAGCACCATTTTATGGCTCTCTTTAAAATATTACAAGGCAATTAGGAAAAAATTAAAGAAAGAAATCCCAATGCATGGATGCTGTGGGATAAATCGTGCCCTTGTTTGCTTCATTCTCTCCCCTCCCCCCTGTGTTTCAAACATCAAGAACAAGCTTCTGTTATTAGGCAAAACTCCCTCTGATACTTCAGGAGGCATTTCCTCCTTCTCTGTAAAAAAAAAAAAAGAGGGAATGTGATGGCAGGAACATAATTATGAGCACTCTCAACCAAACCTGGACTGGCTGATTTGCACTCAGCCCCTCTGATGGGAAGCAAGTGAACAGTGCTCTTGAGCTGTAATTATTATTATCAGTCACTCTTCACGGTGACAACAAATAATTATTTTTAAAAGGCATGAAAACAGAATTAACCCTTTCCTCAGACATCCCCTCTCTGAAGTGGCAGGGTTGGTGTTGCAGTTCTGGGCTGTGGAGCTGCTGTTCCAGTTGGTTTTCTCCCATTAAAATACCTTGGGCTGCACTGAGGGGGAAGTTTTCAGCAGGGAGTGCTGATCTGGAGGCCCACAGCTTTGCCAAGGGTGGTTTGGCAGAGCCCAGCTTTCAGAAGTTTGCTCAAGAGGATGTTTTTTTAGCAATCAGACCTTTTCCAGGTACTTCAGAAATGGGTCTCAGTTTCTGGTGATGTCCTTGGCTTCAGACTGAAGTGATTTATTGACATTTCCACACAGACTTAAGAGAGAAAAGATTTATTGAGTCTTCAACAAAAATTTTGTTGCAGGAACCAACCATGCCCCGTCTTAGATTCACTCAGGTGGGGTAGGAGCTGTGGCCAGAGATCAGGAGCATGGCCAGGGATCCTGAACCCAGCATTGCTCCAGCCAGGGCTGCACCTACACCCTCCTCTGCACCCCAAAACCCTCAGGGACATCCTGAAATGTCCCTGTCCCCACGTGGAGGGAGCCTGGGCAGGTGCTTCTGCTCTTCTGGGACCCAGCTGTGGGGCAGGGGGACCAGACCAGGGTGGCAGGACAAGGACAAGGACAAGGACAAGGACAAGGACAAGGACAAGGACAAGGACAAGGACAAGGACAGCACCCAGGCTGGAGGCAGCAGGAAGAGCAGAGCTAAAGCCTTGTCCAGGACTCTGTGGTTCCATTCACAGCTCTGTCTGTGCAACTGCTGTGCTCTGAGACAGGCACAGATGGAGCTGGATGGTAGGGGGGGCTGTAGCCCCTCTTTTGGGATTTCTCAGTGCTGCCTCCTGCTCTAACTCATCCCCCCCGGGCTGGGGCTGCTGCTCCCCTGTCGGGTGGGTGCAGTTCAGCCCTGGTACCCCAGAGTTTACCAAGTCAGTGGTTGTTTAGGAACAGAATCAGGGTTACAGGATGAGAGGCACATAAATCTCACAGCCTGGAAGGTCTCACAGCCTTCAATACCAGGGACAAATCTATCAGGGCTGTCTGAACAGAGAAGGCAACAGGACAGGGAGGAATCTCCATCCTCAGCTGCATCCCCACAGGAGCTGGGAGCCTTCATCATCCCTTCTCATCCTCAGCCCCTCCTGACCATGCAGTGCAGCCTGGCAGCTTCCCCTGGGCTCTGTCTGAGCCTGGCAAGAGGCATCACCCCCAGTAACACCCTGAGAGCTCAGGGGTGCCATGGCCAAACCTCCCAGGAGGGGACAAAGCGTGGCAGCCGAGGAGGAAGAACGCAGCAAGCAACAAGAACACGATTTTGAATGAGTGCAATATGTGGCCAGGGTCTGTAGGAAATCTGCTTGCAATCATCCTGCACTAAAGACAAATGACAAGCTGTTTCCCAGGCACAAACCTCTGCCTTTCTTCTCCACAATGCCAAGACAATTATTTGTGGCATTATTATTTTTTTTTCCCCTCGCTTGCTTCCCTTTTCTCCAAGGGTCTCCCACACACGTGGAAACCCAAGGCATTGGCAGTGGCAGGAGTTAATAAACCCAGTGCTGCACTATGAAATATCAACAAGCTGCAAGGCAGGGAGGAGAGCAGGGCCTCCCCACTGCTCAGCAATGCTTTGATTCAAGCTGAAAGAAGACAAGGCAGGGAAATTTGCAGTCTCCAAGCAGCCCCATGCGTTGTTACCTTGCCCTGTTTTTGTGGCACAGCACGTTGTGTACATCCCCAGGGCTCCCCAGGCCCCACACACAGTGCAAGGGGGTATTAGAGCTGACATGCTGAGGAGCAAAAGATGAGCAAGAGAGAGCAAAACAGACATTTAATTTTCTGAGTGACTGCTCCTCAGCTGGCTTTGCACACTTCTGAAAGGCTGCAGCCTCTCCGTCAGTGCCTGAGTCAGGTCTGTGTCCAGTCACCACCCTGAGCATCCAGGTCTGAGAATTCAGCTTCCATTTGCTGCTCCTGGAGAAACCCCTCCTGTGATGGGTGAGAATCTGGGGGCTGCAGGAGCCAGGAGTGGGGTGAACTCAACCTTCCAGGCATCCCTGAGTGCCCCACACCAACGAGATGTGGCCAAAAGGGAAGGTGGACACACAGCCCAGGGCTTGCTGAGGACATCTCTGGACACCAGCAGCAGCCTTGTCTTGCCTGTGCAGTCTCCTTTTCACTCCTGATCAATCCACAGCCACCCACCCACTCAGGAAGGGAATGGCAAATCAAAAATGTGGAGTGATGCAGGGTTAGTGCTCTTCCTTTGAGCAGTGCTGTGTACAGGGACTGAGATTAAAGCCAGCTGGAGTCACTGCATCACTCCCTTCCTGCCTCCTTTCTTCCTCTAGATGTTCATTTAAGCACACTGTGTGTGCACACAGGAAGACAAAAGCTTTTAACCTGCAATATCCTGAGAGTGAGAACTGTCAACACTGCTCAGGAAAAAAAAAAAGAAAAAGAAATATATGGAAATGCTGCACCTGACACACAGCTCTGAAAGCAACCCCCAGGTGATGGGATGGGAACAATGGAGTGGGATAAAGCAGGTGGATGGCAGGATAGACACCCAGATAAATAAATAACCCAGGCTCTGTGTCTGCAGCTGCAGTCAGGCAATTAACTCCCAGAGAAACAAAAAGCAGCAATTGAAATGATCTTGGAGAATCAAAGTTTCTGTCGATAGGAAGAGCTGATTCTGGGATTCTGTGAGGCACAGGGAGATGTGGCACGAATTCCTCACCTCATCCAGGAGAGCCCAGCTCCCTGCTGGCTCCATCCATTGCTCTGACATGCTCAGCTCAGCTCAGCACTGGCTGGGAATCAGCAGCTCCTCCAAAACTGATTGACATCACCCATCTGGGCCAGGATTTCAAAGGAATGTTGCCTCCTGGCAGACAGGGAGCAGGCTGCTTGTCACAGCGCTCCTGGAGGGGATGGGGATGCTCTGAAAACCTGACCACAAGTGACACGAGAGAGGCAGCTGGTGGCTGGCCACTGAAAATGGGATTCTAACCCTTAAAAAACCCGGATTAGGAATTTGAGGGGGTCTGCAATCAATATAATCTGTTGATTTGGGATTTGGGTGTTTATTTGCCATATAGAGAAATATCTTCTCTGCATTCAGTTCAGGACACCAGAAGCTCCATGCCCACCTCACTGACTGCAGTGAGGGTCTGTTCTCACCCTCATCCCAGTGAAAATAACAGGGCTGCTTGCAAGAAAAGTCTTTGAACTCTGTGATTTCACCCATTTGCAGCACAGGGAACCTGTGGGTATCCCAGATGAAGCCTTAACCCCAAATAATATAATTGTTTCTTTCCCCAAATTACTGGTTTACACAGAGGAAGGAAAATTTACATGGAGAGAAAAAATAGGAACAGGTTATTGGGGGTGGGAGGGAGAAGGGAAGGCAAGCTAGGCACAGAACAGGCCAGCTATTTTTCCTCCTTTCTTTCAAAAATCCCTGCCAATATGCTTGCTGTGCCATCTGGCACCCGTGATAAATTTGCCTGTGTGTAATTGCAAGCTGCAGAGAATTTCAGAGGGGTTGGAAATTTCTCTGTCTAGGTTCTCGTGTAGCCATTATAATTTTAATCGCTGAATACAGGAAAGGGAAATTTTCTTTTCTTGTGCTCTCCTGAAATGCAAAAAGCTCTTCAGACCCTCCCTGTCTTCCTCATTTCAGTTTGTTTCATTTGAGCAGCAAAGCCAAGGTGATGTTAGTTCCTCCCTCATCCTCCATGAATATTTCATGTAATTTCAAAACTATAATTTTAGTGAGCCAGAGAACATAAGATTAATCTATTTCTAAACAAATTCCCCACCATTACAATCCCCCATTTGTAAATGAGGCGAGAGAATTTTAAACTTTGAATTTACATTTCAACTTTTCTCCCTTTCTTTTGCTCCGTGTTTTCTCTACATATTTCATTTTGAGTGATGAACCTTCATCAAGCAGCTTCACTCCTATTCCTAACTATTTAGCTACTTTCTGCTATTCATGTGTTATTTTTGCATTTCTGGCACATGAGGCTTTCTTTCCTCAGTGAAGTAAAGCAGAAGCAGAGAGCAGGGATTCAAAGGAGGCTTTGCCAAATCCTTTTCCATATGGATGCTTGCTGAGATGTTTTTCCTTCCTAGGATTTACCCAGATAAAAGATAAAGATTTTATTAATCATTAGGTCAGCTGAAGGAGGCAGATGGGATGAAATTTAAGGAATTTTTTTGTGCCCTGGAGAAGAGCTGGACCTCTCAAAGCTCTTCCACACCCAGCAGCTCCTGGGGATGCTCCAATTCCCAGAGCTTGGCCTCGATCCCCCTGATGCCTTTGAGAGGCTGCCCTGGAACTGAGGCTGGACAGAGTTAAAGGAATAAAGCAGGGATTTATTAAAAACCCTTCCAAGGATTCACCTTGGGCAGTGCAAGAGCCTGGCCATGGCTACACCCAAGCTGGACCCAAGTCACGGATTCTCACACTTTTATCAGTTTTGGTCCATTTCCATTTTGGGGTCAATTGTCCAATTGCAGCTCCAGGTCCTGCAGTCCCATCCTCCCACATTCTCTCCTCCATTCGCTGCTGTTTGCACTTTTTGGGGCTGGAGCTGCAGCGGTGTCCTTGGTTCTGGGGCTGCAAAAGGATTGTTTTGTGTGCCTGAGCTGGGAGGAGAACTTGGAACACTTTGGATGGAGTTCAGAGTTATATCCTAACGCAGTGCAGAGTCTGGGAAATATGAAAGCTAAAACTTCAGACATCAGCCTGAGCTCATCCCTCAGCCCCAGCCTGTCCCATCCCAGCACAGCTCCAGTGGATGCTGGTGCTCAAATCAGTTCTGCACCACCTGCCAGTCCCTGCCATGCCAGGAAAATCCTCCCTGAGCCAGCTCTGGATGCCTTCCAGGACTGGTGGGCAAAGGGCAGGACAGGAGGGGGACACAGGCACAGCCAAACCAGCCCCTGCTGCTCCCCCAGCCACGGGAGAGCCCTTGTGCTGTTCCCTTCCCTGGGGAATTCCCTGCCCAAATCCACAGCCAGGGATGCTGCCCTGGCACACACCAAGTAGTTTTGCTCCTTTCTGTGTGTGTGGAGCTAAGCCAAGGCTGCTCTCAGTCTGCTCCTCACTGGTGCCACGGGTGCAGCTCCTGGGCTGGAGCAGGGACAAGGACCAGAGCAGTGGAACAGGGAAAATGCAGCTTGAACATGCAGAGATACCTGAGAGAAAGAATTTCTCCACTGTGCAGTGACCAAGCACTGGAACAGAGACCACAGAGGGGATGGAGTCTGCTCCCTGGGATGTTCCAGAGCAGTCTGGACACACTGCTGTGCCCTGAGCTCTGGGATGGAGCAGGGAGGTGGCACCAGTGACCCTCTGTGGTCTCTTCCAGCCTGACCCATCCTGGGATTCTGAGTGAGCTGCACAAGCTGTGTGCAGACTGTCTGAAAAAGAGCAATTAAATGTGTTCAGTGCAAATAACAGGATATCCTGGGAGGAGGGACAGGTCTGTAACCACTGGGCTGTGTCAGGAAAATTAATCCACAAACACCAGAGGTTTATGTCCAAAAAGGACACAGAGGAGTCCTTTCATTTTATTCAGATAAAGAGAGAGACCATGGGGCATTCTCCTGGGGTGTCTCAAATTTTTGGAGGACACAGCCTCCTTTTTATCCCAATTTCCCATCTGCATTTCCCTCTCTCTTTCCCCACTGGCTGAGGTACTTGAGAGATCCAGACTTCCCTAAACACCTGATACCTGAAATTCCCCTCTAATGTATAACTCTCCCTTTTAATTTTTAATTCTTATAGAATTAATAGTTTTTCCCCATTGCTTCTTTCATCTTTCAATATCCAATTTCATTTCTCAGCAAACCTACAGTTTGTTTGTAAAGGCAAGTATCTTTTCCCACCCATCAATCAGTGGAATCCATCCCATTGTTTCTTTTATCTCTCAGTGCTGGTTTTATCCACCAGCAGACCCACAGCTTGTTTGTAAAGACAAATCCAACATTCCTCTCAGCTTCTGCTGTGCCACAGACCCTGTCCCACCAGCAGGTCACTGCCAGGCTCCCACCTCTGCCTGCCTGGGCTCACCTGGCTGCTCTTTGGGCTATTCCAGCAAAGATGAGCTCATTGAAATAGTAGATCCCAGCTAAATTAGTGTGTTTTAATTGAAGGCCATTAAGCAGTGACCACACCAGCAGCTCAGCCACAGCCAAAGGGCAGTGGGGACCAGGTGGCAGATGGTGGGGACACTTTCCAACCTTCACAGCCGGTGCCAGAAGAAGACCTGTGTCCAACAGCATCAGCCCCAGCTGCTCAGGGAGCTGCTTCAGCTGCTTTAATTTAAATCCTTCCCTCAATATCTGACTGCATCAACCCTTTGCTGCTTTCTCGGAGTTAATGTGCAGAGAAACAAACACTAAACACCTTCCCATGAAATGGTTTTGGTGTTGAGGAGGAAAAAACCCGGGAAGGAGGGAGGGTTGAATTTTCCAGGGCTGTGTTGTGAGGCCTGGGGAAGGTGAGGAGGAAAAGAGAGAGAAAAAGGGGTGAGGATTGTGTGAGGTGCAGAGCTGTGCCTGTGGTCCTGGGCAGGGCAGGGAGCTCCCAGTCCTGTTTGAAGTGGAACATCTCCCCTGCTCCTGATCTCTCCCAGCAAACCCTGAGCCTGGGGAAAACGCTCAGGAATCATCACACAACCTCTGTGGGGGAAAAGTCAGTATCTAGTTCAAACAATGTCACTGTCTCCCTGCTGATAAAGCAGCCACAGAAGCCAGGAATGGTTTAACAACCTCCTTTCTCACAAGTTCCCAACCATCAAATTTCAAGAGTTGCCCCTTTGATCTCAGAAGCACCAGAAAGATTTTTTTAATATTTTTTTTCCTTTTTCCCCATTTTTATTTAAATTCCTCTAGCATGCTGTGGCTCAGTACCTGATCCAGCATAGCCCAGAAGACTTCTGCTACTCTGGTTAGGTTTTGTGTCTAGTCCCTAATTATTTGGGTCTTGCAGAAGAGGGAAGTGAAAGGAAAGATTGGAAGGAAGTTTGAGCATCTCACTAAGTGGAAAGGAGAAAGCCCAGAGGGGGAAAAAAGAAAATGGTACAGTTTGTAATTGTTTCTGTTCTTCAATCACTCAGGAAATAAATTGCTGTAGGGAGAAAAAAAAAAAGGAAAAAAGAACCTTTGAACCTCCAAAGCAGAAGAGAGCCAATAAAGGCACTGCATTGCTTTTGAAAAGCAGCCCCTTTCCCTCAGCCTATTTCCACTCCTTCTCATTAGTTCAGATAACTCTCAGAACACTCATTCATTAGGCTCTTCCAGGATTATTTCCCTTCAAACAGCTGCTGAGAAAATAGAAATAATCTCCCTGTCACTGATGGAGCCCAGGACTGGGGCTGCCAAGCAAACACCTCCCGTGGGGAGAGCCAGAGCCCAGCCCTGGGGGCTGCTTGGTGTGCAGGAGAACAGAGGGAACGAGGGCAGCAAACCTGCCCTGGGCTCTGCTTTGTGGCTGGGATTTATTTCATTTCTAATTGGTGATTTCAGGGAGAATCCATCCCTGGCTGAGAGCAAGGAGAGGTTTCTGGAGGAGGAGGTTTAAATGGATCCTAAGAACTTAGTGGGGGGGAGTTCCCTTCTTTTTATACCCACTTCGAACAGCATCTCAGTAACTGTGAGGGGCATTTTGTCACCTGGGAATTGCCATTTCCCAGTGGCTCCTTCCCAGTCATTCTTGATCCCTTGATATCCAGGAGAGGTCTCTTGGGTTGTATCCACCTCCCAGCTGAGGAGCTCGCTCAATGCAAAGCAGAGAGAAGTGGGGATTTAAAACACCCCTCTTTAAGCCTTTTTCTTTCTCTTCTGAACCTGAAAACTGAGTCAAAAAGGAATTTTTGTAACCCAGCACAGAGCAATGGGAGTGATGGGAACTGCAGTGGGTTTCTCACCTCATATAATTGCAGGATAATTTATGGGAAGAAAAGGAACAGAGAAAACCATAAAGCAGCTCCATTTTCTTGCATTTATTGCTAGTCTATATAGAAACCCTCAATCCTGGCAGCAACACAGAAGAAATGAGGTGATTTATATATTGATATAAGAAATGAGGTGATTTGTTCAATAGGTGTTTTTAATTCAAGGGGACATTGCCCATGGTGGGATCCAGCCATGGTTCTCCTCAGCCAGGCTCTGCCTGCCTCAGTTCCATCACCTGTGGAAAAAAAAAAAGCAGAGGGGAAAACTCAAAAAAGCAATGTTGTGAGTTAGCAGAGGCAAGGATAAGGCCCTGGGAACAGGAAAAGTGCTGCTCATGGATTTCCTCTTACACCTGCTGGGTTCTCCATGTGCAGGGCTGGGTGGCACAGGAGGCTCAGGACAAGGGACTAAAATCTTGTGTTCCATGGGAGAGGGGGGTGAAAATCATCCCTCTGCAGCTCTTTTTCACTTTTCCACCCCATTTTCTTGCCTTCTCCCTGGTGAGATCATCCAAACCCAAGCCACATGGAAAGATCTCGAGGCTGTGCAAATGCCAAGAACTTTTCATGCCACACTTGCCAGCCCCTCACGGGGTTGCTGGTGCTCCAGTGCATTTTATGAAGCTGTTTTCCAGCTCTTTTCTGGCTGGAAAGACAAATTATCACACGAGACAAATTATCAAGGATCCAAAATAGCACAAAAGGTGACACTTGATATTCATTAGCCATCCAGATATTCCATCATTATCCCAGATATCTTCTACCTATTTAAGGAAGAGAAATTCATATTCCCAAGCTTTTCCAGGCTTTTCTGGTCATAACCCAACAACCAGAGCATCCAAGAACTGGAATATCTTCTCCCTCCCTTCCACTGTCCATTTATCCCCTCTCTTCCCAAAAAGATAAAAATAGCCCACCATGTGAGCTGCAATTTGCTGTGAGGTTCCAGCAGCTCTGGGATGTGTGGAAGGCAGCCAGGTAGCCTAGCAACAGGGTGCAGCTATTTGAGGCTGGTCCAGACAAAAAGGAGAGGAGGATTGATTTTCCTGGGGGTGGTGGCAGTGGCAGCAGGACAGGCAGAGCTCTCCATCCCTGCCCAAAAATCAGGATTTCCCCAGGGTTGCTGCTGCATTGCTGTCTCCACCCTGCTGCCAGTTTTCTGTGGAGCAGAGGGATTTTCAGATTGTTCTCGTGGATTTTGGGGTGGGAAGCAAGACCTGAAAAGGGTCAGGACTCGGGAGGAGAGGGTTAAAACGACAGAAAATGTCGCAGTATCTTGTCCTGGTGCCTGTCAGCTCCGTGTCACCAAGACACTTCAGCTCTAATCTCATCCCTCACACACACAGAACAAAGATTCAGTGATGACCAGCAGGAACCTCCTGCAATTTATGGTCCTTGCAGGATGGAAAAAATCCACGGGGCTTTTGCTGGAAGCTTCAGTGGTGCTTCATCCTTGCTGGGGCTGCTCTTGCAAAGCCCTCAAACCGCTCCTGGCACTCCCAAATGCTCTGCTCTCCCAACCTCCCCTCCTCCTCAGCCTTTCCTCTGACCCTCACCCGCTTCATCTCCCCAGGTCTCCCTCTTTTGCCATTTTTTAAGGAGGAAAAATGAGATCTCCCTCAGTTCCTGAGCCTTTCTGTGAGCCAGACATGAGGAGCACCTCTCAAAATGCAAAGCGTGGCTATGATTTATTTAACAGCTGCTCCACCCCAGCGCTCAGCCTCTTCATTACCGAGACTGATAATTGTGCTGGATGCAATTCCTGACAGGAGCCTGAGCTCCCCCTCGCAGGGAGAGCAAAGCCTGGCCCCAGGGGAGGAATTTTGGCACGTTAGGAGTCACCTTTGTCCCAGGGTGAGGATCTGCAGCCAGGAGAGCAGGGCTGGAGGTGACAGAGCCCTTCCCTTGTCCTGCACAAACCACAGCCCAAATCTGTCCAGGAGGGAGGGAGGGACATGGACAAAGCAGCACAAGCCATGACATGGCCCAGGATCCCAAACCAAGGAGTTTTGATCCCTTTTCTAGACAGACTGGGCCATTTATTATGTTTGCTGTCATTTAAAACAGCCTGGCTGAGGGGAAGGCTTCACTAGCAGGATCAGTAAGGGAGGAGCCTCCTCCCTCCTGTCCTTACTGTGACCAGTTTTAGTCTCATCTAAATGCAAATCTATCACCAGTCTGTGAATGAGTCTGAAATAAAAAGGCCAGGAGGAGTCCATGGATGAGGTACAGGTGGCTGATTCCCTAATGCCAATGCTATTAATAACCCTCCCCAGCAGCCAGGGCACTTTGGAGCTGAATCCCAGGGAACAGGATGAGAAGTCTTTTAAATGATCTATATACTCCCCAGCAGGGACTCCCTGGCATTGATCTGGAAAGATGGGCATTTCATTTCCATAATTTGTCTCAGGTTTCCCTCCAAGTTCTCTGGATGTGTTTGCAGGCAGCTCTCATCCGTATTCCAAAATGCTCCTCGGCCCAGGGAGGAGAATTTGAAGCAGGTTTTTATTTGCGTGTGCATGTGTTGTGTGAGTGGTTTCAGCCCAGATCTCTCAGTGCAGGCTGTTGGTTCAGAGATAAGTACAAACTGCATCTGGATCAATTTCTTTTCTCCACTTTTCTTTTACTACAGCAGAGCAGGTCCTTGTGGACAGGTGACATCCCCAGGGACAAGTGGGTGACACAGAGACTCGGCACTCAACTGCCTTTGTCCCCTTCCTCCTCAACTCCTCCTCTCTGCCACGGTTGAATAAAAATCCTGCAGTTTTCACATTAAAATCCAGTGCTGTGCCCTCCTCTGAGCAAGCACACTCACCTCTTCTGACCTGTGGAATGGCCTCATGTATTTCATAAGAAGAGCCCAAAAAAGCACTGAAGCAAACAACCCTTCAATCTGCTTCACCCTGATTTCACATCAGATTTTCGGTCTGAAATGTCATCAAGTTAAGCATATAATGGTAAAACCAGGTCCCAAGGCAGCAAAGCATTTAAGCATGAGCTCTTATTTAAGAATCTCACTGGCTGTGTGCAGAAATAGAGTTTTGGTGAGGAAAAATTACATTGCTCTTGCCAGACTGGGAAGTTGGTCACCCAAAATGTTGCAGTGTAAACCAGTCAGGGTAATTCAGGGATCAGTCATCACCTTCAAACCTTTATAGGGGAAATTATTCAAGTATATGACTGTATTAGCACTTTGCTCCTGCCAATAGTGGAAGTGCCCCAAATCCAGGTGTTTTATCTTTTACTCTTTGTGCCAACATCAACACCCAGCGTTGTCCCCTCTCCATCCCTTTGTACCTGCTGTACCTGCAGCAGATCCCTGAGTAAATTTGCACCTCGATTCCCAGGGGATGGAGACTGAAATGCATTTCAGTGCTTTGCCTTTTCCTTATTTATTGCTCCAGCAATCTGTCTGGAGAGTTCCCTGCAAGGCTGGCCTGGCTGATTTACCAAAATATGAGTGTTGGTCTAACACTGATACTCAAGTGTGATGGACAAAAGACTGTCTAACAATTTAAAATTACGAAGTGTGTGTTTATTCAGTGCTGGGCAGCAGTGTGAGGTGACCCTCTAATAGCACTGCAAGATTGCAGGTGATCACAGAGTCTATTTATTGACAAAAGTTTCAAATATTTACATATTCATAATATCAGCACCTCCCATCCTTCACTTCCTATGGTAATTAGCTTGAATGGGAATTAAGCATGCATGGTTGGCTTCATAAATTAAGTCTGGGGTCGTTTTTGTGGGGAGGTTCTTAAAAAGAGGAAGTAAGATGAGTCTTCCTCACCCTGAACTCTCTGTCAATGACAATACAAATGGCTTCTGGGACAACTCCCATTTCCTTCTCTTCATTAGTTGGAATTAGTTTCTGGTTGCAATTGTTCGTGTTTCTTTGGATTTACTTACTAGTTTCATCTTTNGTACTTCCAGCTTCCAATTAGTCCAATTAATTCACAAAAGAAGTTTTCATGAAGAAAAACTTCTGAGTGAACCCAGGTGCCTTCAATACATAACCAGCAGAGTTTCCTAAGCCCTTTGGAGCAGTGCTGCTTCCCCCTGCTCCTGTCTGAGCCCCGTGGTTTTATGTAAAAAATGAGTTTTTACATAATAATTCAATCTCCATTCTCCCAAATGGCTAATCACTATAACATCAAAACCANTTGATAACTATTTCAAGCCTAGTTTCTTTTAACTAACTTCTAACTAGAATCTTAATTTCTCTAAGGTTAGTGAAGTTTGTCAGTGAAGTCAATGAAACTTTCACGGCTCTTTGCCTCCCAAAAAAGGAGGACAGACCTGCCTGGGTGGCCCAGGGAGAGTTTTCTGCATCATTTCTACATCAGCACCATCACCTGGAGCTGGGAGAAAGCCCAGTGGGATGGAAAGGGTGAAGGAAATTCTTCATCCCAGCCCTGTGAGGATTTGGCACAGCCTCAGCATCCCCATGGAGCTGCTGTCCTGGGGGGTTTGACATTCCCTCTGCAGCCCCCACCACCCCAGATTTGCTGCCTGGATGTGTTTCCTGAACCTTCCTGAGCAAGGTTTGCTGCCTGGATGTGTTTCCTGAACCTTCCTGAGCAAGGTTTGCTGCCTGGATGTGTTTCCTGAACCTTCCTGAGCAAGATTTCCTGTCTGGATGTGTTTCTGTCTTGGTTAATTTGGTTTCTTGGCCAATGCACTAATAAATTTTATAGTTGAGGTTTGCTAATTTCAATATACTTATTTTCTGTCATGAGATAGAACTAAAAGCAAAAGTAAGGCAGGTTGAAAACTTAAAAGGGTATAAAGAAAATCTTTATTAACAACACAAAGAAAATAATAAATTTAGAATAAGATCTTCAGACCACTTTCTCCTTCCCCCTCCCACACCTGAACAACAACAAACAGACACAATTCAGTCAGTTCTCCATTTAAATAATCTTTTTTAGTTTACTTTAGGGAGAGGAGTGTACTTCCAGCTTCCAATTAGTCCAATTAATTCACAAAAGAAGTTTTCATGAAGAAAAACTTCTGAGTGAACCCAGGTGCCTTCAATACATAACCAGCAGAGTTTCCTAAGCCCTTTGGAGCAGTGCTGCTTCCCCCTGCTCCTGTCTGAGCCCCGTGGTTTTATGTAAAAAATGAGTTTTTACATAATAATTCAATCTCCATTCTCCCAAATGGCTAATCACTATAACATCAAAACCACAAAAAATTGTTTCTTATAAAAAATCTCCATAAACTAAAAAAAAAAAAGTCTGCTCTTCCAAGTAAATTAATAAAAAACTATTTTAAAAATAGCAAACTAAGTTATTTTCTGTACGTTTCACTGTTTAAAAAGTCCGTGAGAGAAAAAAGAATAGTTTAAAGTTTTATTCTATTTTTTTTCTTAAAATTTCTAATAATACAATACCTCTTTATATCATTTAAAATTAAACTTATTTTACCTTCCTCCTAATCCTATCTCACAATAAAAAAATTCAAATTAATAAACCAAAACCACTACATTAAATTAATATTTCCACCCAAACTAAAACCAAAACACCAGGTCAGGTCCCTGACACACTCTGGCCACCAGCTACAAAAAAAGGCACCAGCTTTGCTTCTCTGGAAGGGATGAATGTGCTTCCAGGAGAATGCCAAATACAAGAGCTGCTGCCTTTGTTCTGCTCCACTTCATGCACGTGTGTTTTTGTAGGGCTTTATAGAAGAAAAAACCCAAGGAATTAAAAATTTAAAAACAAACAAACAAACAAACAAACAAAAAACCTCCAAAAAAACAACAAAAAACCCCCACCCAAACAAAATAAACAAACAAACAAACAGATAAATACAAAAAAAAAATAAAATAAAAAAAAAACACAAAGAAAATTTTAAAAAAAATTTGAAAAAAGAAAAGGGAAAAAAAAGAAAAGGAAAAAAATAAAAAAAGAAAAGAGCCAGATTGCTCTGCTGTTGCCTGGAATTCTCTCTCCTTGACTCTGTGGAGGGTGGAGTGGAGGCAGCAGTGTCAGAGCAGTGGATTCTGTGCCTGGTGCAGCTCCCACCCTGCCTGAGTCACATTTTAATAATTATTTAGCAGTTGAGTGTGAGAGAAAGGAGTCTGGGTGGTGGGGAGGGGGGAGAAATTGAATTTACATGCATCACTACAGTGGCCTTTAAAAGTCTTAGCATGAAAAATGCATGGCTGCCCATGCATTATTTATTCAGCAATGAAGAGAATTTCCCCCAGATCAGACTCGCAGGTCAAGGCTGGCAAATGTGGCCGAGGGAAAGCTCGTGCGTGTCAGCCCAGCAGCACCCACGGAGGGAATGGGGCTTCAGGAAGGCGCTGCTGCCTGAGTGTGGCTGAGGAGGGATGGACAGGGTTTATCCCAACCTGCATTCCCTTGCCAGCCTGTGTTTAGCACTTTAGGAGTGTTGTTTTTCCATTCGTGGTGCATTCACGTTGGAATCTCTCCCTTTTTCCACAGTGAAAAGCCTTTTGCTGCTGAGTATCTGTGGCAGAATCTCGAGTCTTTGATGCACTGAGCACCATTTGTTTCAGCTTTCCTTGTGTTTGCTCTGTCCTCAGCTCCAATCCAACCTTGAGGCTCTCAGCTGACAAATGCCCCCAAAATTCTCTCCATCTCTCTCATTTTGCCTTGCCAATTGTAATTCCTGTTTGAAAATAATCTTGTGCAGTTTCCAGCCCAGCTGCCTCCAGAATACCAACGAAGCACATCCGAGGCAGCAGCTCCTGGTTTTGCTGCCTGCCCTAATCCTGATTTGGAGACTTTTCCAAATTCTTGTTCCCCTCCCCACACTCTTAGGGATGCTCTCATCCCTCCTGGAATGCCAGTGCCACTCCAGACCGAGCTTCCAAGCAGGGGGAAAGAGCTGGACCTTGGAATGAGGGGATGGTTCTGGAGCTGGATGCTCCCAGCTCCAAACTCCAGCCCAGCATTGCCAAACCCCCCAGTTAATAACTGGGAGAGCACACGGCCACTCCGTGGGCTCTCACTCTGGGAAGACACATCAGAAATGCTGGGAATTCTCTCCCAGCTCATTTTTTCACCCATTTTAGCAGATTATGAACAAGCACTTTTAACTTGTGTGAGGGTCTCATTACAGGGTAATTTTTAACCCTTTTTCCTTTGAGCTCTTCTGGGGAGACCCTTGATGTAGGAAAGTTCAGCCACAGCTTTGGAAGTCTAATAAATAGCTGCTCATTGCTGGAGGGAGGGACAGATCTGCAGTCACAGTATTTCCTTGCCTGCCTCGAGTTTTGAGGGAGAATTGTTCCTCTTGGAGCTGCTGCAGGGAGTCTGTCCCAGCAGGACAGGACAGACAGACCCTGCCACCCCAGCAGGACCCAGTGGAGGAAAATGTTCTGAAGATGTGAGATGGGAAAAGGGTGTGGAAGGACATGACTTGGGTGGAAATCATCACAATTTCCATGTCAGGAACCTGAGCAGGGCAGAGAAGCTGAAAAGGCAGGGAGGGAGTGAAAGGGAGGTAAGGAAATGTGGGGGAAGACGGGCTGAGAAATGCTTGGAGCAGGGGGATGCTGCTGCTGTCCCCATGGGGACAGAGGGCTCAGGTGTGTCACAGGAAGGGACAGCAAACATCCTGTGTCCTGTCACTGTGCCCCCTCCTTTGTGCAGGGGGATCTGTATCATCTCTGCACTCCAGAAGGAAATGAAAAACGAGCTTGTGTGGAGCACACACGGTCCCTGCACACTCTGAGGAAGTGCAGAGTTTATTAGCTTGGCACACTGTTATTCCTGTGTAAGGCCAGGGAAATTTTCCCCACCATCACCCCTCTCACAAGTGCCATAAGTGCATAATAGACATCCTACAAGTACAGAAGCATCTCGACAGCAATCTACTCTGGAGCTTGCTTGAAAATTGCTGTTTGCTGTAACAGTGCCCAGGGGAGCACTGCTCTCTAATATTTGTTTAAAGCAGACTGGTAAAAGTAAAGTAATGCCCTGACTCACTTCTCAAGGCAGGCTGTTCCCCATAACACTGGGCAAAATTGAATTGCTGAGAGAACAGCAGCAACTGGCTCTGCTCTGGAGTGAGGGATCCTAATCCAATCCAACCGTGCAGGTGGAGGAGCAGAGCCCTTGGAGGAGGCAAATAACAGCTGGAATTTGGCAGGATGCTCATAGTGAGGTTGCCCTGCCTAGACACGAGCTCAACCCTGCCTCGTTTTGCTGCCTGGTTAGGATTTGGGGTTTAAAAAAACATTTGTGGGGTTATAGGAACCTCAGGAGAGGGAGGAAGATGAGCAGGGGTGTGGGAGGAGTCTCAGGTTCTACATGCCAGTGGGAAAAGTGCTGGACTTGCAGGGATTCTGTGATGGAGCTGGCAGGAGAAGCAGGAATATGGGATTTGCCAGAGGCACTGAGTTCCCCATACACAGAGCAGTGTGTTCCTACACTTTACTGGGAGGATGAGGTGATGGAAGGGCTGATCCACCACTCACACCTCCCAGAGAAGGCTCAGGGAAGCCTGGGCAGTCCCAACTGCCCTTTACCCACCTCCCAGCTGCATCCAGAAAATAATAATAATAATAATAATAATAATAATAATAATAATAATAATAATAATAATAATAATAGTCCCCCATGCCTAAAAACAGCCTGTGTCATGCTGAGGCTGCTGGATGTCACACAGCTCCTGACTCAGCCTCTCCTTTTGTCCAGCTGCACACACTGATGCCTTTTGGGGCTACCTAAAAACAGAGGCCAGAAAAAATTAAGGGAATAAAAAGCCATTATATTAATTGAAGGGCCTTCAGGTACATTTTGGGCAGATGAAGCCCCCCAGGGGCTACACCCAAAATATACTACAAGTCAAAGGTTTTCACACTTTTATGAGTTTGGTCCATTTGCATATTGGGGGTTAATCTCCCAATTACAGCTTCAGGTAATGAAGTCATTTACCCCAAGTTTGCTCCCAGCTCGCTTTTTTACATTTCTCAGGGCCTGAGGCAGTGAGGTGTCCTTGATTCCCAGCCTGGAGAGGAATTTCTGTGTCTGACCAAAATGGGAAAGCAGCAGCTAACACTGGATATGAGTTTAGAGTTATACACTGAATAATTGCAGGGTTACAAATGTATGAAAAATATAAAAGCTAAAATCCTGAGGTACCAACAGACCTCTCACTGAGGCCTGGTGAGATTCCCCCTCTCTGATACCATCTCCACCCTCTCTGGTATCATCTCCATCCTCTCTGATATCATCTCCACCCTCTCTCTATCATATTTGCCCTCTCTGATCCCAAATTCTGCCTTCTCAGAAGACCTCTCAGCCCCTCTCTGCCTTTGGAACATCAGCAGAACTCCATTTCCCATCCCTGTGTGTCCCTCCCAGCCTTAATGTTTGCCAAGTGCTCGGAGATCCCAGCAGGGAAATTGCATTCCAGTGAAATATTAAACTACACAGATCCCTACAACCTTGCTGTAATCACTCAGTGACCTGAGAGGTTTTTGTTCCTCCCCAGCCTCCTGGTTTCTCTGTACAAGCCACGGTTCACTGGGCACAGGATCATCTGCAGTTCAGTTGTAAGGAGTATCCCCACACCGCTTCCAGGCAGGATAATGGAATGTAATGCAAAATCTTTTCCTTGCTCTGGTTGTATTTATCATCAATTCAACTCCCATTTACAGAATCAAAGCGAGAACTGAAATGACTTTCTTTAAAAAATATATATATTGGTGGAAATAATTCTGGGCATTGTTATTGCCATTGCGCTGTGCTGTTGGTTGTTACCCAAATGTTTCTGTGGAACTGCTGTGGCTGTTCAGGGCTATTTCCATAATTCACTTTTGACACAGGATTGCTGCTTTTGCAGTGGATTTTCCTCCTTTGGGTGGTGCATTGCTTTCTCTGCATTCTCACATCCCAGAGCAGGTACATATCCATCCCTCCTGAATGCAGAGCTGCACATTCCAGGCAGCTGTGGGCTCAGGAATTCTCGATTTATCCTTAGGGGCTGCCACCCTTTCTGTGTTGCACCCTGGGTTCTTTCAGGGCTGGGTTTTATTAGGTCATGCTGCATCACAAAACCCTAAAATCCAACCTTTTTGGGGGAAAGATTTCTTACAGCAATTCCTAAATAACAAGTTCTTCATGAAGATCTCCAAATGCACATCACTAAACGAGGTTTTGGCACTCCTTGGAGGTGTATAAATATAATTATTACCACTTTATGGGTAGAGAATTCAAAGTATGAAGGGGAGAGGTGATCTATCTAAGGTCATGCTAGCAGTACCTTGAAGAGGACTTCTTATCATGAAATCAAATATATCCCTGACCTAAATCTCATTTCATTAATTTTAACCCTGAATGATGCATCCTCCTTCTCCAGAGGGCTGTCCATGGATGTGCCACCATTGGGGCTTTTTCCTGTGCATCAAAAAATCTGTGAGCCATGCTGAGCCTGGTTGGAGTTCTTGGCTACTTCATGCTTCAAAGCACAGGAATCAGTTTTTCTCTGTTTGAAAGTGCCATTTCTAATGTAAAGAACAGTGAGTCGTCCCAAAACTGCTTCTCTCATGCATTTAGTGAGATGTGAATGTCGTGTCTGTGCTGCCCTGAGATCTCTGAGAGCTGGGGTTACCTGCTCAGGTAACCCCAGAGCTCTCCTTTGAACCCTGCAGGGCTGAGAGCTTCTTTGTGTCCCCACAGCCAGAGTGAATCAGTGCACTTTAATTCCACACCTATTCCTTTTGTGTCCACCTCCTCCTCACCTTCAATTATGTCTTCATGCTCCCTCTGTAATTGCCACAAATTCAGCTGTGAGGTCCAAATCAAAGGCAAAGGCAGGGAGCTGTGTTAAGGTCAATTATCTCGTGCTGCAGTTCTCCTGCAAAGTGAGCAGCTTCTGGTGAGCTCTGTTATTAAACAGGAGCTTCTTCCATGCTCAACTTGCCCTAACTGGGATTTTTCCTCCCAGGAACACTAACAGGTCATCAGGATCCCAGAGGATTTCAGCCTTGGAGGCAACAAGGCAGCCCAATCCCATTGATCAGGGTTGGGAATTCATTAGGAAGGAAGAGTTGATGGTTTTAACTCCTTTACAGCCACTTCTTCGGGAGGTCTGAGCCTATCAAAGGTCTGCAATATTAATTAAGCCATCTAATACCCTGTCAAATTAGTGAGCATTTCCCAAACGAAATTGGAACTCTCAAAGTCCATTTTGTCCAAAGCCACTCTGAATATCAGTGGGCAAAGATCATAAAAGCCAAGGGAGGGGAAAAGCCTGTGAAAATATTGAGTCACTCCCCTTTTAATGCAGGATTATCCTCCAAGAATAATGGGCTGCACTGTAGGCACCAGAAGCTTTTAGAACTCCATAAAAAAAAATAAAAACTAAAAGCCTTTGGATGATTTTTCTGTGCTGCCAAGTGGGAAATCGATCTGGACCCTTATTTTATATCTAAAAAAATGCCCTAGAAACAAAACCTCCTCATAAATGTGAGGGGACTTGGGTGATTAGGGAGCTTCTAGATCTGTGAGAGACAAATTCTCCCTTCCAGAGAGCAGCAGAGATTTCAGCAGCCAGCAGGGGATTTCTGGATTGCATTTCTGAATTGCACCACATTTCCATGAGATTCCCAAGGAAGAACCAAAGCTCGTGTTGAACACAGCACCCAACAACCCCAACCCCCCTGAGCTGATGGTTCCCATCCCCAGCAAAGCCCAGGCACGAGGAGCTTTATGTGCAGGCTGGATTTTGGGGGAATGAGTGCTCAGGGAGCTGCTGGAGCAGCCAAGCAATGGTTTCTGTCTGAACTGGGACCAGTTGGCACCTATCACAGATATTCCTCATCTCTGCTCTGTTTCCAGATCATTGTTGGAGTTCCAGATGATTTTCCTGTGTGTTAAAATCCCTTGCTGTGTGTGGCCAGGCACTGGGGTTTATTTATCAGCTGGAGGCACCTGCAGGGAGCAGCTGCATTTCCCATCCTGCTGTGCTGGGAAGTGTCCCTCAGATTTATTCTTTTTAATAAACATCACACAGATGGGAGAAGATCCACATGGCAAATGCTGCTGTTTTCATTTACACAGCCCAGTGCAGCAACTTTTAAGAGAGAGATAAGGAAATTGTACCACTGTGTCAAAATCTACTTGGTAACAGAATCAGAAAATAATCACAGTTTAAGGGAGAACTGCATCAAATTCCAGGAATAAAGGGCACCTTTTTATGAGCTGAAGGTCTCTGAATAATCCATTATCTGGAATCTGCAGAGGGTTCAATAGAAGAGCCATTGCTGTGTTTCCTTTACACTTACTGGAATTCAATTTCGTTTTGTATTCATCTCTGACATTAAAATATTGATGTTTACATCACTGCTACACCTCAGTGCCAGAACTGGGAGTGGGAAGACAGTGGATGCAGATAACATGTAAATTAGGGGGAAATAAGTTCCCTTCTGGGAGATTTATGGCTCCCAGTGGTTTGTACTGCTTAGAAAAGGAATCTCCTGTTTTTACAGCTCAGGATGGGAATCTGTTCAGGATTTCAGACCTTGACTGAAAGAACCTTGCACTTTCTTTTTAATTTCCTTGCAGTCAATGTTTCTGGTCAGGGTAATCCTTGAATTGACAGGGCTAGGAAGTGTCATCTTTCTGACAGAAAAATTCCAGTTGTGTGTGATACACATCAAAGCTCCCTGCCAGGCACTTCTGAGTGCTCTGAGCCTGGATTCAGCCCCCATCTTTCCAGATGGGATAGTGGGAAGGTGTCCCTGTCCCTGGGATGATTTTTGGGGTGCCTCCCAACCCAAACCATTCTGGGATTCCTTGACCTACCCAGGTCAACACTTCCTGACCCTAAGCCTGAGCAGCTCTGGGAACAGAGCACATCAGCTCACCTCATCCTGATTTAAAGCCAGGATTTTCTAACTATCTTCAGCACTTGTTACAATGGTAAATTGCCCTGGCTAAAAAAAAAAAAAAAAAAAAAAAAATATTTGTAATTTAATTTTGCTAAATTCAATGGTAACTCAATGCCTTTGCCTGTTAAAGGATCCTCTTGTATCAAATGTTCTCCCTGTGTAGGTACTCACAAACTGTGATTAAATTGTCTCTTAATCTTCTTTCAATGAGCTTAATTGAACATTGTAATATCAATTGAATCTCCCCAAAAAAGGCCTCTTGATAACTGATTTTCCAAAGAACCTCAAAGCCACAAGAGCAAGGGAAGTGTCCCAATTCCTCCCTCTTCTTTTTTATTTCTGGCCTCTACTAAATAAAAACTGGAAATAAAATTAAAATATAAAAATAAAATATGTGGCAAGGAATTTTTCTCATTTCCAAGGCAGAAAAATCTGAGGAGTCAAAACATTGGAAGTCCCTATGGAGCCAAGGTTGGCACTGAATTCAGAATGAATGGGAGTAATGAAAAAATGGAATAAATTCTGAGAAATGTGGGTAGGAGATATCCTCAAAGATCTCTGGGATGGGCCATGAATTGCTAACTGGTTCTCTATTAGCACTTCCACACACTGAAATTGCTTTTCCCTCTTTGGGGCTGTTTTCAGGGATCTCTGTCTCCCTTTCCCTGGCTCCTGCCAGGCTCCCTCTCCTCTCTGGGTGGGAAAATCCTTCCTGAGTGCCCTGAATCCCTGCCCTGGCATTTCCTGGGCCAGGAATCCCTGCCCTGGCAGTGCCAGAGTGGGGCTGTGAGGCTGCAGCAAACACAGCTGGAATCACACTAATCCTGAGTTTTGTGATGTGCCAGGAGCTCGCTCCTGGTATTTTATATTCTGTTTCCTCAAGGACTCACAGGTCCTTTTGCTTCTTCTTTTTCTTCCCCTCTTTTTCCCTCTGAGGTCTTTGCAAAATCTCTCTTTTTCTGTTTGCGCTTGTAAGAGGCTCCAAGGCATGGAGTGCTGGTGTTGCTGCCTCTGTAATTCCAGGTTAAACACACGATGGGATGCAATGCAAACATCAGGAGAGGTTTTTATTCCCCAGGGAGCCACCAAAGCTCAGCAGAACACAGCTCCCAGCAGTTCTGGCAGGCGTTTTATTGGCACCTTAAAAAGAGGAGCCTCAGCCCAGCAGCCCCCTGACCTCTCCCAGTGATCACCAATCCCACATCCCAGTGATAACCAATCCCACTGATCACCAATCCCATTGATAACCAATCCCACTGATCACCAACCCCACATCCCATTGATCACCAATCCCACTGATCACCAACCCCACATCCCATTGATAACCAATCCCACTGATAACCAATCCCACTGATCACCAATCCCACTGATAACCAATCCCATTGATAACCAATCCCATATCCCAGTGATAACCAACCCCACTGATCACCAATCCCACTGACAACCAATCCCATTGATAACCAATCCCATATCCCAGTGATAACCAATCCCAGTGATAACCAATCCCACTGATCACCAACCCCACATCCCACTGATAAACAATCCAGCTGATCACCAACCCTACATCCCACTGATCACCAATTCCACTGATCACCAATCCCATTGACAACCAATCCCACATCCCACTGCTCACCAATCCCACTGCTCACCAATCCCACATGACACTGCTCAAAGCACACAATTCCAGGGTTGGTGAGGTTCAAAAGGAGCTCTCAGCCCATGCAGTCCCAGCTGTGCCCACCTTGTCCCCAGGGACGGACACTCCAAACCTCCCTGGCCAGCCCCTTCCGACCTTTTCCATGAAGGAATTCTTCCTGAGGAGGAATTAACCCTTCAGGAACGTGCCCAGCCTGGCTGCAGGGCTGTGAGCTCACCATGCATGAACACAGCTGCTGCACACATCTCCCTGCCCTCTTAAAAATCTCATTTGTTTAGTTTTAAACTTTATTTTTTAAAAAATTTCTATTTCCAATCTCACAGCAATGCTGTGGAATGCTACCAGTACCAAATAAATCAGGAACTTGGAGCAATGCTGAGCTGGAACTTGATTGTTTCAAAGCTTTGCTTTGCTGCCTCTCCCTATTTGTCCTGTTGTTTTTCCAAGGTGTCACAAGTGACAAAACCAGTGTTTGTGTGAAGTCACACCCATCGTCACACGGGTCTGGCTGGGAATTGACAGTTCCTGGGAATCTGCTTCCCTGGGAATCCCTGTCCCGCTGCTCCAGCCACGGGCAGGGTTGGAAATGGGATCATGAGCAGTGTGTGATGGGGAACACTCCTGTCCCTGTCTCATCACTGATCCTCTCTGTGCTCACAGTGATTTTTGGCATGAGGATATTTTCCTGCTCCTCCAGGGGTTGCTGGGTTTGGAGTTCTCATTTCCACAGAGCATCCGCTGGAGCAGCCAATCCATGGAGTTATTGGTGTTTTCCCATCGTCACTCCTCCCTAAACCTCTGAGAAATCCATCCCCAAAAACAGGATCAAAACAAACAAACAAACAAAAAAAACCAAAAAAATAAATAAAAAAAACAAACAAATAAAAAAAAA
>VWZS01009843.1:240544-318017 GCA_013397075.1 Rhabdornis inornatus
AACAAAAAAACACACACAAAAAAAAAAAAAAAACCAAAAAATAAAACCCAAAACAAACAAAAAAACCACAAACAAACAAAAACAAAACCCAAAAAACCCAAACAAAAAAACAAAAAAAACAAAATAAAAAACCACCCCATTCCCTCTTGCTCTTCCACTTCCATGTGCTGCCAGGGGCCAGCAGCAAAAGAAAACTTTGATTCCATTTCATTGGAATGTTCTGAATGCAAAAGCCTTGATGGAAAGGAGGTGGGAGCCCATGGAATGGCAGATCTTACATCTGTGCAGCCCCTGGGGGCTTCGAGGGCAGACTGGATCTTACAGCTGGAAAAAAACCATTGAAAAGTCAAAGATGTGCTGCTCTGAAAAGTTCCAGAGTATTTAGAGTAAATTCAGGAACATATCACTGCACAGTTGGTTTTTGGGGTTTTTTTGGGTGTTTTTTTGTTTGTTTGTTTGGTGGGGTTTGTGGGGGGTTTTTTGTTTGTTGTTTTTTTTATTTGGTTGGTTTTTGGTTTTGGTTTTGGTTTTTTTTTGGTTTGTTTTTTTTTTTTCTGCTATGTTAAGCGTTGCCCATTCATCTTCTAATTAGCAAACTGGTGGAATAAATCATTGTTCCCAGCAGCTTGCTGTGCAGTTCTTGGGAGAATGGCCTGGAAATGCAGTACAATGCTGTTTATCTGCTATTTCCCATTCCATGGCAGACAAAGAAAGATTCCTGGAAAGGTTTGCTGGTTGTGTTCAGGGAAGTTGTTGCCCATTTTTTGGGGGTATTTGAGGCTCTGAATCAGCTGTGCTGGGCTGTTGAGGCTCCACTACTCATCCCCACCTTTGGAAATCTTGGTTATTTATACCCCAGCTGCCTTAAAACTACTGAGAAAGTGAGGGGGAAAAGCAAGATTCCCAAGGGAAGGGAATTCCTTTATACTGTGAGTGTCCTTCAGGAAATGAGGATTTGAATCTGTTGTTCTTGAGGGAAACACTTCATCAAATCTGAAATGCTTTGCTGGGTTTTCTGACTGAGGGGGAGTAAGAAGGTGGGAGGAAAGAAAACAGCACTGAGGAGTCCAAAATAATAAAAGAAAAAGGAAAAAAATAAATCAAGGATGACACACAGAAGAAATGCAGAGCTGCAAGGAGAAATAAAATGTTAGGTATTAAATTGGGAAGGGGAAAAGGAGAATTCAGGCATAATTGAAGGAAAATAAGAGCAGCACAGGCCAAAAAACACTGGGAATCAAAGACAATCTATCCCTGTCCTAAACATTAATTAATATTCCAGTGAGTGAGGATAAATTATCTGTACTCCACAGCCCATTCCATGTTTTCCTGATACACACCCAGAATGCTTGTGATTGTTTTTGTTATTATTGCCTTTGTTAGGAGGAGTAGCTGCTTTCTGGGGCAGGACTGGCACAGCAGAGCTGTCCTGTCCCTTCCTCCTTCCTGCTGTGCCCCTGCAGGATGGAATGAATCAGGGAATGAAATCAGGGAGTGAAATCAGGGAGTGAAAGCAGGGAATGAAAGCAGGGAATGAAATCAGGGAGTGAAAGCAGGGAATGAAATCAGGGAGTGAAATCAGGGAGTGAAAGCAGGGAATGAAATCAGGGAGTGAAATCAGGGAATGAAGCATGGAGTGAAATCAGGGAGTGAAATCAGGGAATGAAAGCAGGGAGTGAAATCAGGGAATGAAATCAGGGAGTGAAAGCAGGGAGTGAAATCAGGGAATGAAATGAGGGAATGAAATCAGAGAATTAAATCAGAGAATTAAATCAGGGAATGAAATCAGAGAATGAAATCAGGGAATTAAATGAGGGAGTGAAATCAGGGAATGAAATCAGGGAGTGAAATCAGGGAATGAAATCAGGGAATGAAATCAGGGAGTGAAATCAGGGAATGAAATCAGGGAATGAAATCAGGGAGTGAAAGCAGAGAGTGAAAGCAGGGAATAAAACCAGGGAATGAAATGAGGGAATGAAATCAGAGAATGAAATGAGGGAATGAAATCAGAGAATGAAAGCAGGGAATGAAATGAGGGAGTGAAATCAGGGAATGAAATGAGGGAGTGAAATCAGACCTGGGTTTCAGCCCCTCTGGTGCCACCCCAGCCCTGGAAGGTTTGCAGTCACCCGGAGCTCTGCTTCCTTCTGTTCCAGCACATTGCCAGGGGAGCTCTGGGGGTGCTGGGGGGGCACAGAGGGGATGTTCAGGGCTGTTCCAGGGAGGAGAGAAAACACTCTGTGAGGGGATCATTAGAGAAAGGCAGAGCGTTTGGGTTGGAAGGGACCTGAAAGATCTTCTCATTCCACCCCTGCCATGGCAGGGACACCGTCCACTGTCCCAGGCTGCTCCAAGCCCTGTCCAAGCTGGCCTTGGATCTTCCAGGGACCCAGGGGCAGCCACAGCTTCTCTGGGCACCCTGTGCCAGGGCCTCCCCACCCTCACAGGGAAGGATTTCTTCCCAAAATCCCATCTAACCCTTCCCTCTGTTGATGTGAACCCTCTCCCCTTGTCCTGCCACTCCATCCCTTGTCCAAAGTCTCTCTCCATCTTTCCTGCAGCCCCCTCAGGCACTGCGAGGCCACAATTGTGTCACCCCAAAGCTTCTCCTGTCCAGGTGAACAATCCCAGAGCTGCTCCATCCTCTGCTCATCCTGGTGCCTCCTCTGGGCTCTCTCCAGCAGCTCCAGGTCCTTGCTGTGCTCCCAGAGCAAGGGGAAGGGGCTGTGAGAGCTGCTGAGGTGCAGGGGGAGCAGAGCTCGATTTGGGGGCTGGGCAGGGCTGGGTGGGGGCAGTGCCCTGTGGAAGGGTTGCTGAGGATGCTCCCAGGGCCAGGCTGGGAGCTGGGGGATGCAGCTGGTGGAGCAGTGAGGGAGCTGAGCCCATCCTGCCCTCCCTGCAGGATCCATACAGCCACAGGCAAAGGCAGGCAAGGACACAGGGACACGGGGACAGCCAGGGCCAGGCACCTCCATCCCAGCACCAACCTGGACCTCCTGGGCATCCAAACACAGCTGGGAGAGCAGCACACAGCCAGCATGAGGAGCTGATCCAAAAGTGAAGCACCACCCAGGGCAGACAAACTCACACAGGGTCTTTGCCCTGGGGAAGGAGCAGAGAAGGACAAAGGGAAATGTTCCTCTCAGCCAAGAATTTAATTACATGCCATCTTTTGAGCCTGTCCCGTGCCCTGCACCCTCAGGGCTTGCTGATTTCTTTCCTCGTTGAAACTAATCCCAATCACTTTGTTTGCATGGTTTAACTCCTTGGCTGGCCCAGATGCCTCATTGCTCCTGCCAAGAGCCTGCTGCATCCTAAAATTCGTGTTCATGACAGAAGAATCCTGCTGATACAGATGATTTTTCTCAATAGACCAGAGAAAAGAGCAGGGCCAGATGGATTGCAGGGCTGGAGGGTGGCCTGTCCATGGGTGTCTCTTTTTCCAGAGGCAAACACTGTTGTAGAACAGGAAGTCATGTCCAGGGGAGTTTCCCTTCCCTTCCTTTCCTGGGGATTTGTTCTGATCCTTGCACTGCCAGCAGTGCCAGCCTGCCCAGAGCAGCTGTGGGGTGTGGGTAAAGATGCACAGATAACCTTTGACAGGAGAGCAGATCAGGGGCATCTTGGGTGGTGCCTCCCAGGCCAGAATGTGGGTCTGTCCCCAAAGGCAGGACAGGCACTTCCAGGGAATTCCAGCTCCTTTGCTGCTGCCTGTGGGGATGCAGGTGATGCCATGATCTCTCTCCTCACAGGGATGTTGCTTTTGTGCAGTTTCTGTCCAGCAAATCCTCGCTGCAAGCTCTGCATGACTGCAGCTCTGTCCCTGCTTTGGGTTAAAATGCAGAAACTTCAGCTCTGCCCAAAGAAAGGAACCACCTGGGGGATTTTATTTTGGGATCTGTAAGAGCCCAAACGAGGGATGCAGGACTCTGGGTTGCTCTTTAAGATGCTGATTATTGTATCCAGATGATACGGCAAGTTATTTATTATTTAAAATGCTGTTTATTGTATCCAGAGGCTACAGCAATTCACAGGTCGTGAGTAACAAGAG
The DNA here is from genome assembly GCA_013397075.1 of Rhabdornis inornatus. Classification (NCBI taxonomy): domain Eukaryota; kingdom Metazoa; phylum Chordata; class Aves; order Passeriformes; family Rhabdornithidae; genus Rhabdornis; species Rhabdornis inornatus. Next base: position 244,596 of record VWZS01009843.1, read on the forward strand.
CCCAGCCCACAGCCTGTCACCTCAGCTGTGGGTTTGTCTGAAGCCACTCCAGTTCTGGTTACAATGCATTATTTACTTTTCATTGCAGAGCATCTTAAAACATAACAACCAACCAATACCTTCACTATTACCTGTAGCCCATCATAACTACTAACATTTCCATATCCATGGTACTACTTCCAATCACAAAAGGTTAGTGTGTTACAGTTTAAGCTAGAAGTTGTTTCTCAGTTTTCTTGCAGCGGAAAATTTTGAAATCTTTCTTTCTACTTGCAACATGGCATTTTTGTTTGCCTGTGAAAATCTTTTTGCTTGGTAAAAACATCTTTTGTTTGAGGTGGATTTATCCTTTGCTCTGAGCCATGAAAACCCCTTCCACCTCACATACCCTTTGCTTTCTTAGTTATCCAGTCAGACTGGCTCAGCAATTCTTTTCTTCTCTATCAAAACTTGCTCTCATTTCTATTCCTTCTTCAGATTCTCCATTCAAAGATCTTTCTGTTACACACACATCTGTGAGACCTTCCTGTCAAATCCTTCTCCTTCCCAACAGGGATCCATCAGTGAGCTCTTTCCAAGTGATGTTTTGGGTGGATAAGCTCCCAGCTAATATCCTAATTAGTGTGAATTGGCTTCCTCTGCCCTCCCAGCTTGGTCCTGGCTGTCCCTATGTTCATCCTCAGCTCAGCCAGTGCAGAGTTTGCATTACAGCTCTGGCTTGGGCTCCAGGTTTTGCTGGAATATGAGAAGGGAGACACCAAAACTGATACCCAGGGGCCAGGGAACAAATGTGACCTCTGCATTTGTCACAGCTGCTTGGAGAAGAGGCTGCTGTTTGCTTCCTGGCTGTGGCAATCTCCTGCACAGGTGGCCAAAGCCTTCCACCAGCACAGAAAGAATAATTGGATAGTCCCTTTTTCAAACTGTATGTAACCAACCATATCAAATTTATCACTAAATGTCACATTTTATCAAAATCTAATCACCAGAGAGCAAGAAAAATGAGCAGGCTTGTCTTCATCAATAAACAAATGATTACTCAGACAATAACCAGGTTTATTTTCTTTATTTCTGTAAATGTTTGAAGTCTTATGAAGACGCTCTGGAGAAAGGATTATTATTTATTTTGGCATCCAGGCAGTTCAGTGGTGGGAAGCTTAGAAAAGCTGAAGATGTTGATTTGGAAAGGATCCTAAAAGTCTTATTTTCATTCTGCAGGAGGAATCTGGGACATCAGATTATTTATCAGATTAAAAATAAACTGCCTGTTCCATCTTGTAGCACGCAAGTCCTGTGCAGAATGGCATCCCTGGAAAGCCAGGGACAAGGAAAGAGCCAAAATTTCTTTAGATTTTCTTTTTAAGATCACACAGCTGCTCTCTGGCCCTTCTTCCATGCCCCATTTTTGGAAGTTACGTTGCATCAAATGCTGATGTTGCCAAAGGCAACCCCTCCACTCACAACAGGAAAAACAGATTTGATGGGCATCAGGAAAATAAATTAAAATTATAAAATATGGCCACGAGTCTTTAGGATGTTCTAACACGAGGAAAGTCCTGGCTTGTCCCCAGAGAGGTGACAGAGTGCAGCTCTGGTGGCACTCTGCTGTGGAATTTCACACCCACACACGTCCCCAGCCAAGGCTGTCTGAGCCTCCAGTGGGAAAACAGAGATGTCAGGGGAGGAAAAGCATTTTCCCTGGGAGCTGTGTGCCCTCAGAGCCATTCCTCACACCCCCAGACTCCAGGGAACCTCTCAGGGACATCAGGCAGCTCTGGGGGCCTGAGGAGGAAGCGTTTGAGGAGGGATTTTTGTGGCAAAAAAGAGAAATTCATCAGCTGGGGTGAGCAATAGGAGAGAAGAATTCGTTTTTCTGGCTCAGGCAGAGATAGCAGTGACAGCAATCCAGGGAAAATTGGCCAAATTTGGCTACCAAAGTGCTGGCAGGGCATTTCTTTTCATCAGAGAACCAGGGCATAGCTGGGGGTGGAAGGGACTTTAAAGATTATTTCTCTCTTTACCCACAGAGAGTCTGAGAGCATTTCCCCTCCATCTCCCTGGAATTCCAGGGGGAATCCCAGGAGCTCCTCACTCACCTCCACTGTGAGTGCAGGGTGAGACTGGAACCCCAGAGCAGAGGGGGTGTATGCTGGGTTTTGTTTTACTTATTAGTGGTTTGTTATTAGTTTTGTTTGGGTTTTTTTTTAGAGCCAAAATTAATAGAAACACAATTGAAACGATTCTCGTATTTATTATATCTTATCAGAAATTACAAAAATTATAACAGCACCTCCAGCTCCTTACTAGAAGTAGGAAAAAATAACTACAGCTGAGCCTGCTTCAAAGCCTTTTAAAACTAAACAAACCAATAAAAGTTTAACACCTACATTACTTATCCTTTTAATCCAATAATAAATTTCCATGACTCTTAAAATAACATTTAACTAACCAACTAAAAACTACTACCTAAGTTCCACAAAAAAACCCAAAAAACAAACAAACAAAAAATAAACAAAAAAAAATTAAAAATTCTCCATCTTGTCCCATATCCACCACTACACTATAAAAACCTCAAATTTAAAACCCATCACCCAATAAAAAGACACACATCTAACCCACTACACATTTATAATTTCTAACTCATTATTCATATTTATGAACCTTCTCCAAAATTTTAAATCCAAAACAGTATTTTCCAGAAAATCTATACCTAAAAACACAAAAAACTCAAAAACTCCAAATTTCTAAAATCCAACAGAACAGCTCCAATGCTCCCTTCTCTCCTCACAAATTCTCCCTCCCTTACCCTGAATTTTGAATTTTTCTCTAGACACAGGATCCCAACCTTAGTGATGGGGGAAAGCCAAAATTTCTCCTGCCTGCCTCTGCTTTATTTTCTCCAATTTGAAATCTAAGAAGTTCTTAGCAACAAAAAATGTTCTTTTCAGTGCTGCTCTGACATAACAAGACTGCTCTGTGTATCTCCTCCTGAGGTTTTCTGTCATTTTCTGGGTCTGGTTTTCCTGGAAGTGCTTGAGCTAGAAAATAAAGCCATTAGTCCTTAAAAAAAAGGTTAAATTAGAACAGAGGGGAATTGAAATCTGGGTCTGGAACAGGGTCTAGATTCATGGCTTAGGTCTGTGGCTGCTGGGAATCTTTGAAAATGACCTTTAACCCCTTTAAAACATTCATTTTAAAGCTTCTGCTACCTGACATTTCTGTGATAACATCACTGCAAAATTTCTTCTGCAGCTGCTGGCTGCTCATGGGGTCTTGGTGACCTCAGTGCTGGTTTTGTGCAGCACTGACCTGCAAACAGCAAATGCTCTGGATTATTTCACATTTCCTACAGCCCAGCTGCTGGGAAGAGGGGAAGGTGACAGAGGAGGGGACAGGAGCTGGGGGACAGCAGTCAGTGCTGTCCCAAGAAGTCTGCACTCACCTGGGCCAGCAGAACAAAGACCAAGAGGTTTCTGTTCTCCTCTTTTTAATTCCTTCATGCCAAATGAGCTGAATGTCCATTTGATCTTCCCTGGGAACAATGCTTTTTTTAAAAAAGCAGACATTGCTTTCTTCTTGCCTTTTTCAATTAAGTTTACATCTATTTTCTGCTGCATTTACAAACTACTTCAAAAGCTTTCTTGGAATTCATTCACCCCAGAGTCGTTTGGCTGTAGCACAAACCAAGAAATCGAGGAAAAAAAAAAGTGCAGTGAAAAAATAATTAAAAACCCCCCAACAACTTGCAGGTTAATAAGATTTCAGATGGTAGAAAAAAAGCAATAGCTCAGAGCTGCTGTGTGAGAGACTTTGGGCCTATTTATTTCTGTTCTCTCCCTTCTTATTTTAATGCTTATTTTAGAGCTGAAATAGCCTGGGCACAATTTACAGCCCTTTTGGTTTGCTGGGTCTTTAATGGCCCAAGCGGTTCTGTGATCTGTTCATCACCTCGTGGCAGGCAAAGCTCTCCAGGGCTGCTCCCTACAGGAATTCTTTGTCAGGATCAGATTGGATCTGGTCTCCCCTTTCCCCCCCTTTTTTTTGGGAGGTGTTGAGTAAAATCCTCTGCCCCTGCCAGGACTCCCGCAGCCCTTTGCAGGGTGGGATAGTGGGTGGAGAAAATGATCCAAGTGAGCCATCAGAGAGATCCATGCTCCCATCCTTAACCACCTGGAAAGGTGCAGAATGGTTCACATTTTGAATCCCGTTTTGACATTCCCTCCCTTTCTCTTTTTCTCTCTTTCAGGACAGTTGTGATGCTTGGCTCTGCAGGGCTGAGCTGAGGCAGTAAAACATCCTCAGGCTGCTCCTTCCTGACCCAGAGGGGTTGTCCTGAGCAAAGGGAGGTTTGGGATGAGGGATTTTCCATAAGGGACAGCTCTGGTCAGAGACAGTGAAAATGTGAGGGCTGGAGCGTGTCCAGGACAGGGAACAGAGCTGGAAAGGGGCTCAGCCTGGAGAAAAGGAGGCTCAGGAGGGACCTTGTGGCTCTGCACAACTCCCTGACAGGAGGGGACAGCCGGGGGGGCATCCAGGAGGAGAGGGAACAGCCTCGAATTGTGCCAAGAGAGGCTCAGGGTGGACACCAGCAGGAATTTCTCCATGGAAAGGGTGCTCAGGGATTGGAACTGCCCAGGGAGGTTTGGATCCCCATCCCTGGAGTGCCCAAGGAAGGGCTGGAGGTGACACTCTCCCACCCCAGTCCAACCCCAGGCTGTGTCCTGTCCATCCCTCTCCATCAGTGGGGTTAAATGGGAGAGTCAAGGGGATATTTCTCAGTTAAGAGAAGCACAAATGCTTTTTAAAGCATCCTGGATCTCATCCCTGGTATTTATCAGGGCTCACACAGACTCTGCAAGGCAGAACAGGCTGGAACAAAAGGCAGCCACAAAAAAACCACAAAATCCTCTCTCTTTTTCCTAACCCCCCGCTGGGAGTAGGTGGAAGCACTAAACTTTCCGGCACTTGGAAAAAAAAAGGGAGAAGGGTGATGTGAAAAGGAGAGTGTCAAAGAAACATCCTCCATCCGCAGCTCCTCCCCCGACTCTGTACCCCCTTCCGCCGCCTCCTCCCGCAGTGCAAGCGCTGAGAACTTTCAGAATTAAAAAAAAAAATAAAAAATAAAGAGCTGTTCTTCCAAAAAAGAAGGGAGGGGGAAAAAAAAAAAACTAGTGGGAGGATTTCCCGCAGAATTTCCCACAAGCGCTGGGGCTGCACATCCTGGCTTGGCGCGGCAAGGAGGAGGAAGAAAAGGCTCCATAAACCTGGAGTTTTCACAGCTCAGTTTGAGAGCCCCGTGGCTGCAGCAAACAGAGCAAGGTCAGGGGAAATTCCTAATTTCAGGCCTCATCAGCAATGCTTTCAGTGCACCTTCCCTCTGGAATGCCACAGGTTTAACCTTGAACATTATTGCAATTAATATGGGATCAAAGTGTTTGCTCTGCTACCTTGTGTTGGTGTTTTCACAAAATGCAGGTGCTGAGAGCAGAGAACAGAAGGATTTTGATGAAGAGGAGAAATAATTGCTCTTTATTCTAAACCTCTCTAAGTTAAATAATTTCCTTTCGGTTTTCTCAGTTCTCGAGCAGGAAGATTGCAGAAAATGGACAAAACTATTAAAGAGAGTTATAGCTGGCATAAAGGGACCTTGAAGGGCAGAAATGATGGGACTGTATTAGGAAAATAGATCTGAGTGCAGCCCAGTTTGGGTTTACATTATAATTTGCAAAAGCTGCAGGTGACTGCAGGAATACAGACAGGGGAAAAAAATCAATGGTGTGAATTATTAAAAACCAGAGGGCCTGTTCCTCTGTTAATATGAATTCACTTGGTCCACAGCATTGCTAGGATACAGAAAACTACAAGGGACTTTAGTGAGACAATTTTGAAGAGAAATACAAGAATGAGACAAAAAACGATCTCATTGTAATTTGGGGTGAGCATAGAATTTGTTAGCAGGGAAGCTGGGAGTAAATCATCCTGACTCTTACAGCAAGCTGAAAATTTCCTTCAGCCACTCTGCTTCATCACATACATTGTGTGTGGCACCAAAAACAAATTTGAAAAATGTTTTAGAAAACTGAAAAAAAAAAAAATCCTTGGTGTGATTTGCCACTAAAGCCTGCAGCAAAGATTCTCAGCATCAGGCAGGAGCCAAAGAAAAGCATTTGAAACACCTGGAATTACTTAAAAATAGTAATTCTAGATCTGAGGATCAGGTAATAAGAAATCTGGGGGGGTTTCAGGGAACCTTCCCCAGGTGGGGACCTGGCAGGGGGGCAGAGCAGCTCCTCAGGGAGCTGAGACTTCCCCTGGGGAGGAGATTCAGGGATGCTCTTTCCAAAGGGCTCAGTTCCCCCTTGGCAGCAGAACTGACTGTGCCTATTTAGGACCTGAAAACTGTGACCTTCCAGGACCTGAAAGGAGCCCACAGGAAAGATGGAGAGAAATCATTTACAAGGGATGGAGGGACAGGACAAAGGGGAATGACTTCAAACTGACAGAGAGTTGGGTTAGATGGGATTTTGGGATGGAATTGTTCCCGGTGAGGGTGGGCAGGCCCTGGCACAGGGTGCCCAGAGCAGCTGTGGCTGCCCCTGCATCCCTGGAAGTGCCCAAGGCCAGGCTGGATGGAGCTCTGAGCACCCTGGGACAGTGGAAGGTGTCCCTGGAGGGTGGCACTGGGTGAGCTTTGAGGTCCCTTCCCACCCAAACCATGGTGGGAGCCTCTGAAATGATGATGGCATTTGCAGAACAGGGCATTCCTGCCCCACGGGGACCCAGAGGGGAGGGGCTGGACCCAGTTTCCCATAAAACTCTTGATGGGCTTCACCTCAAACACAGGGAACTCCTCAGGAGCTGCCAGGCTGGGCTCAGGCCAGAGAGCAGCACTGAGCACAGCAGGAGGGTGCAGGAGCATCCCCAAAATCCTCTGGGCAGCAGCACTGCCCTGCCCTGCCCTGCCCTGCTCCCCTGGGTCCTCCACCCAGCCCTGGGGCTGCAGAGGGGCTGGGGGCTGGGATTAGCTCGGGATCAGATGGGATTATTTTGGGATGATCAGGGATTAGCTCGGGATGAGCTGGGATTAGTTTGGGATGAGCTGGGATTAGTCTGGATGAGCTGAGATTACTTTGGCATGATCTGGGATTACTTTGGGATGAGGTGGGATTAGTTTGGATGAGCTGAGATTAGTTTGGGATGAGCTGGGATTAGCTCAGATGAGCTGAGATTACTTTGGCATGATCTGGGATTACTTTGGGATGAGGTGGGATTAGTTTGGATGAGCTGAGATTAGTTTGGGATGAGCTGGGATTAGTCTGGGATGAGCTGAGATTACTTTGGGATGAGCTGGGATTACTTTGGGATGAGCTGGGATTATTTTGGGATGAGCTGGGATTACTTTGGGATGAGCTGGGATTACTTTAGCATGAGCTGGGATTATTTTGGGATGAGCTGGGATTATTTTGGGATGAGCTGGGATTAGCTCAGGATGAGCTGGGATTACTTTGGGATGAGGTGGGATTATTTGGGGATGAGCTGGGATTACTTTGGGATGAGGTGGGATTATTTTGGGATGAGGTGGGATTATTTTAGGATGAGCTAGGATTTTTTGGGATGAGGTGGGATTATTTTGGGATGCCTTTGGCACCCCCTGCATGCAGGGGGATCAGACAGACACACCCTCCCTGTCCTCGGGCTGTGGAGTGACTCTCTTTGTACAGGACAGGCTCATTAACCCGTAATTAATCCGGTGATGTCTCTGGGTCTGCTCTTACCCGCAGGAACACACAGCCCGAGCAGGAGCCATTAACGCCTCCCTGTCTCACGGCAGGACAAAAGCTCCCCCAAACTTCCCTCTCTCCTGCCAGCCAGGCTTCACAGTCAGTGTGAAATTATGGGGCTGAAATGGAATTTTTTTTTTCCAGTTCTGGAGCCAAACCTTGTTCTTCTGGTGTTCCAAGTGGGTGAGATCCTGGGATGGAAGATCAAGGAGGGGATTCCTCTCCTTCAGCCTCTTGCTGTGAGCAGCCCTCAGAACTAAAGGAATGCATCTGGGGTTAAATGGGGACGGAAGTGTTCATTCTGTGTCGCACAAATATTTAAAAAATTAAGATAAAACTAAGAAAATCCAGCCTCAAGTGAGAGCTTTCAGCAGGTTATCCCTGGGAAGGACAGCTGGCTGTGCCTGGTTTAGGAAAACCCCAGATCAGGGCACCCAAGCTCCCTGCAGGGCAGTTAAACCAGAGGGAAGGAGGATTTGGATCAGACACAGACACTGAGTTTGTGTTTTCTCATTCCCCTGTGCCCAAAGGAATCGGTGGCCAGGAGGAATTGGGACTGAAAGGGGCTCTTTGCCTTCTATTCCTTGGGCTGTTTTAAAATCCTGATCCGTGGAAAGGAGGAAGAGCAGATTTACAAAACAAGGGGAAGGCAGAAGTGATTTCTGTCAGAGCAAGTGGAACCGTGCAGCAGCAGCAGGGGAGGAAAACAAACTGGAAAGAGAAGGAAGGAGAAGAAAATAAACCAAAACAGACGGAGCATTTAATCTCAATTCCAGTGTTCTTCTTTCCAGTGGAAGCTGAAGTGAGTGGTCTTCAAACAGCCCAGAGAAATAGAATTCAAAATGACATTTTCTACCCCTGCTGGCAGCCTGTGGATATCCTGCTGTGTGTGGAGGGGCTGTGCCAGCCACCCTCTCCTGCCCTGCTCCTGCTCCCACAGCAGCAATTCCAAAGGCTCCTCCAGCCCCTGGGATCAGCAATTCCAAAGGCTCCTCCAGCCCCTGGGATCAGCAATCCAAAGGCTCCTCCAGCCCCTGGGAGCAGCAATCCAAAGGCTCCTCCAGCCCCTGGGATCAGCAATCCCTCCAGCATCACCAGCCTCGACCTCTCCCTGGAACCCCGAGGTGCAGGAATGCCCGTGGCATCACAGGATACTTCCCTAAAACCGGGTTTATTCTTTCAGCAGGTAATTCCTCAGCTAAAGCCACATCCCAGGCAATCAGGGATGCCAGAGCAGCTTCACCACATGTTGGGAAGGAGAAGGATTTGACAAGAAGGTCTCACAGGTGTGTGTGTAACAGAAAGATCTTTGAATGGAGAATCTGAAGAAGGAATAGAAATGAGAGCAAGTTTTGATAGAGAAGAAAAGAATTGCTGAGCCAGTCTGACTGGATAACTAAGAAAGCAAAGGGTATGTGAGGTGGAAGGGGTTTTCATGGCTCAGAGCAAAAGATAAATCCACCTCAAACAGAAGATGTTTTTACCAAGCAAAAAGATTTCACAAGCAAACAAGAAAGCCAATGTTGCAAGTAGAAAAAAGATCTCAGAATTTACCACTGCAAGAAAACTGAGAAACAACTTCTAGCTTAAACTGTAACACACTAACTTTTTGTCATTGGAATTAGTACCATGGATATGGAAATGTTAGTAGTTATGATGGGCTACAGGTAATAGTGAAGGTATTGATTGGTTGTTATGTTTTAAGATGCTCTGCAATGAAAAGTAAATAATGCATTGTAACCAGAACTGGAGTGGCTTCAGACAAACCCACAGCTGTGGCTGAAAAGGCTGTAGGTCAGGCTCTTGTCACCCATGACCTGTGAATTGCTGTATCCTCTGGATACAATATTTTAAAGCATTTTAGAGAGCCAGTCTGGAGTCCTGCATGCCTCCTTTGGGCTCTAACAGCCACACCCCCTCCCTCCCATCCTCGTGCCCAATTCCAGGCTGGGAAATGCTCTCCCCAAAGTCATGAGATTGTTTTGGCAGTTCTTGGTCAAGTGATGACAGCGAGATCCTCCCTCCTGTGAGCAGTGAAATCACCCTCGGCAAAGCCTTGGTGCGTTCCGAGGCTTTATTGGCACTGTTTGATTTTTAAAAGGCACCAAAGCTCAATTTTGTGTCACTCCAGTGGGACCCTCCCTGCCCTGCTCTGAGCAGCAGAGAGCAAGTGCCATTCAGGGAAAAAAGAAAGAAGAAAAAGGGAAAAAAACACACCAAAAATGAGTAATCATTATTTAAATGTCTGTGATCCCAGGGGAGCCAGCAAATCCGGCTCAAAGAGCCATCCAGCAAAATCCATGGGGTCATGAGTGTTCTGCTGGTTCTCCTCTCTCACAGATCAACACCTTTTTGTCCCCATTTCAGGATTTATGAATTGTGCCAGGTTAAGGGCTGGGAGAACCTCATCCAACAGGCAGAACCAAAGCAGAGACAGGGCTGGATCCAAAGCTGGGATTAAATGCCAATGCAGCAGACCCAGATGTGTGCCTGGTCCGTGCCCTGATCCCTGTGAGGTGACTCTGGGCTGGATGGAATTCCAGAGGAATTCCAGAGGAATTCCATGGGCTGTGCTCCTGGGAGCCTCACCATCACACCTATATCAGGAAAATTAATCCACAAACACCAGAGGTTTATGTCCAGAAAGGAGACAGAGGAGTCCTTTTACTTTATTCAGATAAAGGGAGAGGCCATGGGACATTCACCTGGGATCTCTCCAATTTTTGGAGGATGCAGCCTCCTTTTTATCCCTATTTCCGTCTCTCTCTCCTCATTGGCTGAGGTACTTGAGAGGTCCAGACTTCCATAAACACCTGATACCTGAGATTCCCCTCCAATGTATAACCCTCCCTTTTAATTTTTAATTATTATAGAATTCATATTTTTCCCCCATTGCTTCTTTCATCTTTCAGTATCCAATTTCATTTCTCAGCAAACCTGCAGGTTGTTTGTAAAGGCAAATATATTTTCCCACTCATCAATCAGTGGAATCCATCCCATTGGTTCTTTTATCTCTCAGTGCTGGTTTTATCCACCAGCAGACCCACAGCTCGTTTGTAAAGACAAATCCAACATTCCTCTCAGCTGCAGTTCCCCCCACCCCTCCAGGCTGCCCAGTTTAACTTCTCAGCCTCAAGGGCACAGATAAAGGCAGGTGGTTGGGTGGGACAGAATTTCTTCAATTTTGTCTTTAGTAATTGTTAGATTTCTTCCTGGGTATGGATTTCCTGATCCTTCTCCTTCATGGGCAGCTCTGGGAATGGGGGCTGCTCCCAGATTTCACATCCAGGCTGCCCTGCTCTGTAATCCCTGCACTGACCAACACTGAGATGTGAAGCTCTAAAAACCACCCTGGTTCATTCTCCAGTCCCATTCCTTCTCTTCCTATCCAACAAACTTCCCCCCTACCTCCACTCTCCCACATTTTGCTGTCTCCTGTCGATTTTAAAGGGTTCCCCCAGGCACAATTTCATCACCTGTGGCAGAGCTGAGGCAGATTTAGTCACAGATTCCCAGGACAGCCTTTCTCCCCCCATGGAGCTGTGGGGTTTGTTCAGGGATCTCCTGGTTCTGCTGGGGTTGGACATGGAGTTAGGAAATCCAGGACTTTGAGCATTACTGAGCCTTTTTTTAAAGATGTGCACACTTTAAAGGGAGGGAGAAAGGGAAGGAGGGGAAATTCTATTGAATCAATTTAATAATGGGATAGATAAATATATATGAATATATTTATACAAAATATATGAATTTTCCCATCACAATCCCCTGCCCTATCCCTGGAAGTGTCCAAGGCCAGGTTGGACAGGGCTTGGAGCAATTTGGGACAGTGGAAATGTCCCTGCACATGGCAGGGGATGGAACGAGATAATATTTGAGGTCCCTCCCAACCCAAACTACCCTGGGATTCTGGGATTCTGTTATTAATATGTGCCCACATGAAAATCAACAGCTTCTCCATCATGTAGTGCCAACATTTCACTGGAAATAAAAGGGATGAAGAGCCAGGCCTTCCTTTTTCACAGGCAGTCATGGCTGTGCTGTGCAGATTGGATGCAGCAGGGAAAAGCAATAAACCCCGAGCTGAGTAAGGCATGGAATAGATTTTTCTGCCCTTCTTTGTTTATTTAGCTTGGGGAGGTGAAAGTGGCATGTCTTAGTTGGTTTTTATTTCAAGAAAAAGCTTCACTGGTATTTTTTTAAGCATGGCACAGTAGGCAGCAGATTGTGGGGTGGGCTGCAGGGAGGGGTGACAGCGTGCACAGATTAATGCAATTTGTATGAGCCAAAGACTTGAACATTTTAATTACCCATCTGAAGGTCTCAGTGATTATGCCAATTGATCAAAACCACCAGAAAAATGCCTTCTCAAGGGAGGACATGGAGCAAGGAGGGAATGCTGCATCTTTAAACATGAAGTGAGTGCAGCACCTCGATGGGCTGAGCCTGAGTCAGCTCAGCTGAGCTGGAGCTCCACGAGACCCCTGTGCTGCTGGCAGAGCCTTTTCCCCTGCAAAAACCCCAAACCCACTTCTCCCCCTCTGCTGGGCTCCTCCAGACCTTCAGCCTGAGGGGAGATGGGGAAAAATGGAATATCCTTTACCTGAGGCATTAAAATCTGCTCCAACCTGAAACCTGCTCGGAGCCTTTGGCACCTGCCAGTCCAGGCTGTGTTGGAATCCTTGTCCCCAAATCTCTGCTCGCAGATTCCCCATGGATCCACCCCCAGGAACAGCCCTGGCACCCCCGGGGTGGGGACACCATCAGCAGCTGGGGGGACGTGGCTCATTTACACTCCTGCGTGGGTGAGGCAGCTGGAATTTGCTCAGGGTAAAGGGGAAAAGTGTTGGGAATGTTGGTGCTTCAAATGTTTTTGGGAAAAGCCAGGTTCAGCTTCCCCCTCATATATGAATTTATGAAAACATATCTGAAAAAAAAAAAGGTGGGGTTTTTTCTCACTGTTTATGTACTTTCATTCCTGTCACTATCATTTCAAAATTCCCTTCACCTTTATTTTTTTTCCTCAGCATTTATATGTGTAAATTCCCAAAGATTCTTCAGCTCTACCACAAAAATCCTATTTTTAGCAGGACAAATCTTCCTCCCCCCTGCAACAATTACTTTTTTTATTGATGGTAGGCAGAAGTTGTTTTTCCAGCGAGCCAAAACTCTATAATTCACCCAGAAACTCTGCTGTAAAAGTAGCCCCATCTTCCCAGTGGATTAAACTCTTGCACACCAGACCAGCCAGTCAGGACTGCTGCCAAATGCTATATTTACATTTCCAAACTAAAATCTGTTTCTAATACATTTTTATGGGGAGTTTTGACCCTTTATATTTATTGTTAATGAGCTTTCATCTCTATAACAGCCTTTCATCCCAAAGGATCCTGAAGAGTAATTGTAATAACCTGGCATACAAAATACAGACAGAAATCAACTTACCCAGAAATGTGGCCGTGGCTGCAGGGGCTGGCAGGGAGGGTTTAGCAGAGCCCTGAGCTGGGTGATGCCACCCAGGTGACAGGGACAGCTCGTGGCTCTGCTCCAGGTGAGCTGGGGGCACCCCCAGCCCTGCAGAGCAGAGTGTGGGGAAGGAATCTGGTGACTGCAAGGCTTGGGAGCTTGGATTTTGTGGCTCCGAGGCCATGGGGAGGCACACACTGAGCCAGCACCGGTGCAGCCCCAGCTCCAGCCCCTGCAGGCACTGGGTGCCACCTCTGCCTTCAGCAGGGGCTGGGATCTGCTGGAGCTGCTGCTGGCATCTCCCATTTGTCCCAGAAAATCCTCTCTTGGGTTTTAGCTGTGGGCTCCAGGGCTTGCTGGGACGTCACAGCCCCAGCAGGGCGGCTTTTGGTAGCCCAGGGACTGTGAGGGGCTGATTGTGGCCACTTGTGCTGGGGAATGCTGTCCTTGCACAGCCTGTGAGGATGGAGGGACAGGGAGCAGTGAGGGACAATGTCCCCATCCCTCCCTGATGCCACGGGAAGGCTCCACGGGTGATTTGTCCAAACCTGTCTGTGTGGGGCCAATGTTTTCTTAGGGGCTGCTCTGTTGGCAGGTTCCCACTCCTGCTCACCCCAGTGGGGCTCACACTCAGTGTCAGAACAGGGGATTTCTGCCCTGTGTGGAGCCCTGGATGGAGGCAGCACATCCAGCACACAGATCCTGCCCAGCAGAGGGATTGGGATTGGGATTGGGATTGGGATTGGGATTGGGATTGGGATTGGGATTGGGATTGGGATTGGGATCAGGCCATCCCATCGGGGCAGGGCACTGGCTGTGCCAGGATCAGCTCTGTGCCCTGCTGCTAAGAGGCTTTTCCATGTCCTCTCTCCTTGCTTTTCCCCATCTCCATCTGCCTGCTGCAGGACAAATCCTGCACTAATCCTGCACAGCCTTCCCCAGCAACAGCCGTTCAGCCACCACGGAGCTGCACTTCCCACCTTCCTGTGCTTCCTGTGCATTTTCCATCAGGAAGCAACCCACAACCTCTCAAATGATTTGTCATCCACCCTCTGCATTGAAGAACATTTTAAATCCAAAGGATTTGACCTCTTTTGCCCCTCAGAGGGCACCAGTGCAGGTGAGAAGGGGAACTGAGTGCCAGAGACCCCAACCCTGCTGGGCATTCTTCCCCCAGTGCTCCCAGTGGGATCACTGTAGTGTCCCTGCCACTTGTGGCATTTTAAAAAATCAAAGGCCAAAGGGATGGAAGGAAGGAGCCTTTCCTTCCCCCATCTCCTCCCGTAAGTCATTTTCCCTGGCCTCTTTTACAGGAACTGAAAATCTATTAGAGGAATGGCTTAATCCGGTTTGACTGTAATAATTAGGGTGCTTTAAAAACCCCTGACTAATCGTATAAAATGTGATTGTAGACAGCTCAGTGCACGACCCTTACACTTATCACTGGAGGTATTATTACAAACCAGGAACAGCTGGCAAGCACGGGGGAGGATAAAGGGAATAAAAAATCACATGCAAAAGGACAGAGACTGTTTCTTTCCTGATCTCAGGGCAGTGCCTTGAGCTGTCTCTGCAATCCAAAGCACAAAGTCACCTCCAAGACCCTGGACAGGCACAGCTCAGCTGTTTGTGCCACTGTGCCCTGCCAGCCCTGTGGCACCTCTTTTCCTCGCCCTGGTTTGGATCTGCAGGCAGTCCAAGAGGATTGGAGTCAGTGCTGGAGTGATTCCCCCCAGGGCACTGCAGATGTTCAGAGAGGCTTTTCCAAAACAAGACAGGCTCCATCAGGGGGGAGGATGCAGTGGTTCAGGGTCATGGGGTGACAGCAGAAAAGCAGCTCCTGCTTCCACGCCTTGGCTGGTGCCAATCTCCTTTTCTCTTGCTCTCCATCTTTCTCAAGCTCCAACAGCCCCAGTTTCTTCCTTCCCTTCTTTTTCCAGGGCTGGGCTCAGCTGAGTTCCCACCATGCCATCTCCACACCTTTGCTGGAGTTATTTTTTTCCCAGCTGTTCTGCCAGTTGTTCCCCAGGATTTCTGCCTGTCCAGGGTGCCCTGGTCCCTGCCAGCTGAGCTCATCCCTGTGCTGCCAGTTCTCCTTCCACCCTTCCTGTCACTCCAGAGGGGCAGACAAACACCCATCCCTGCAGGACTGACAACTCCTCCAGGCCCAGGGGCCCAGAAGGGAATTTTGGGATGGAGTTCAAACTCTACCATAAGGGAGAAGATTGCCCAAAGTGACTCCTGCTGCAGCAGGGTCAGGCACAGAGTGGGAAGCTGGAGCTGATGGACTTGGCCATCACAGAAATGTTGGGAGAGGCACAGGGAGGGCTCTTGTTCCTCAGATCCCCCAGGGCTGAGCCTGAGCCCTCAGCCAGGCACAGCTCAGGAAACTTTGCTCTCCAGAGCCCCTCAAGAGCTTCAGGCTGCACTGAGAGCCCACAGCCCTGATGAGCCCTGGCTGTCACCAACATGCTCTTTAATCAGAGCTGAAAACTCATCATCAGCCTTGAAGGAGGCTTTTAAAGACTGAAATAATAAGATGCTGCACTACAATTCCAATTTTCTCCCTGCTCCTGTGATTAAAATATGTGGCTGAATCTTGGAAGCTCAACTGCAGCTTGTACAGAAGCTGTGATAACAATATTCAATAGTGGAACTTGCAGCAGGAATTGAGTTGAGTTGTTTGAGTCTTCCTTGGTTGTTTTTTTTATTCTGCTCTATACAGATTTGATCTTTCCCTTATTAAATAGGAATGGTTATCCCCACTGACTCACTTATCTAGTAATAGCTAGAGCCCTTTTAATTCAAGTGATTTGATTCCTAGGTTTTTCTGATTCAAGTAAACACACAGTATTACTGGGAAACTGGCAATAGAATTCCACGGTTAAATTATCCCGTGACTCAATCCTGCACAGCACTGGATCCTTTTAATATATTTCACAAGTAGTGCTGACCCCTAACCACCAGAGTGGTTTCTCTCCTGTGGAAGCTCAATTTCACAACTCTGAATACACTTTTTTTTTTGGAAGGAAAGCTATCCAAAGGTTTTATAAAATGTTCTTTAGCCTTTGGGAATGAGTCAATTTAATGCCAGGATATCATTCCATTTCAAAGAGCCAAAGGATTGAGGCAACACAATCTGCTTTCTGAAGCATGTGAGATGAATACAGCTGTGGGTTTGTTACAAATCAAGCAGCAGAGTTTGGGTACAGAGCTCAACTTTCCCAAAGTTCAGCTGTGGCCCTTGGTTTGTCAGCTGCATTTCCTTTAACCCACCCTTCCAAGGAATGCTTGCATCAGGAAAAGATGGTAAGGGAGACATTGCTGCCAGGAGAAGTTCCTGTAATCCATCGGTTTTCAAATGGGAAGGAAGTCCATTGGAAGAAATTCCCATTAAAATGGGAATGGTCCACTGTAAAGCAGTAGAAGATGAGCTGCAGTTTAATTACTATTTTCCTGCTGGAAATGGGTGAGAACATAGGGAATAAAATCTAGGCATGAAAATGGGAAGCTCTGGAAATGCCTCCTGAAATCCTCCAGAGTCACCTTGGGGCTGGTGCAAGGTACAGCCTCTGCCTGGAAGCACCACAGAAATCCCAGCAGGCATCTCCCAAGAAAACCCACGGGAGCCACACTCAGTCACATCGAACTTTATTTTAATCCCGTCAGAAAAGTTCAAGAATTACACCAAAAAATACTTCAGTCTCTGCTACCTACTGACAAAAAATACACCACAAAATTATAAACTGTTCAGTGGTTTTGCTGGAGTTGGGGTTGTTGGTGGAAGGGGTGGTTTGTACATTTTGAGTGAGAAATGAATTTACAGGTGGCAAGGGAAGGGAGGAGGGGGAGTCAGACAATGGTGTTTGACACTACAGTTTTAGCTACACTATACAGTTATTTCTCATGATGCCTGCAGGACTGAGGAGTTCTGCCCTCACACACTGCCCAGTGTCTCTGACATGGAGGACAAAACTGCCCAATGTGAGGGAAGAAGGGGCCAGTTCCTAATTTCCATCCCAGTCTAGCCAAGAATCTGAAAAAGCAGCTCAGTGCAAGGTGAGGCTTGCCCTGCCTGTGCACTCTGCTTGCTCCTGCTGCTCGGCTCTCCCTGCTCTTGCAGCTCTGAAAAAAAGAGAATCCTTGGTGGTTTTATAAATCCCACCAGCCTGCAATAATCTCATGTGCCATTTGTGGGGACAGGATGTGTTACTCTGGGCAGGACTGGATTAAGCTTGGGGTCTGCTCTGGGTTTGCAAGCAGAGATTTGATTTGTGTCACTCTCCAGTGACCTGGAATGACAGAAAATGCTGAAGGAGCTGAAGCTGAAGGAGGGAAGCAGGAGCATTTCATTTCACGGGAAAAGTAGGGGCTGAAAAGTAAGAGGCTCAATACTATCAGCATTTTTGAGATGTTCTTCTGATCATAATGGCATTTCTTTGAGTTTTGGTGACCCTCGGGACAGAGGTCTCAAAGGATGAAAAATTGCCAAAGCTCATGCAGGGATCCTATGCCAGAAGCAGAAGAGTCCTGAACTCCTGACTCTGAGCTCTGTGCTCAGAAGTTTATTCAAGATTTCTCTACAGCAGCCTCTGCCTGCTCCCACCCTGCTCCATCTCCAAGCAGCAGCCTGGATTTCAGCCTCAGAGCCTGGCCAGGACCAGCAGCACTCTGGTGGCTCATTAGGAATGCCAGGAACTTTCTGGATTTCCTTGGGGCACTGTGCAGGGTTTGTGTTTGCACATGAGCACGTCTGGGGAAGGAGGGGATGCTTGTATTTCTCTGTCAGTGAATGAACACTGGATTCAATCTGACAGCAAAATATTTCCCCTTTGGTAAACCAAGCAGCACCACAATGTCTTTGTACCAGGTTCTCTGTACCCCTCTTGAAAGGATTCCAGCCCTTCCTTCAGTGCGTGTGGAGCCTCTGTCACAGCTTCCCAGCACTGACAAAACTTGGTGGGATTCTCTTTGCTGCTTTTATCCTCTCTGGCTGTTTACCTAACTTGCTTTTTTTGTTTTTTAATTTATTTTTCTAACAAATAGTTAAGCAATGATTTAAAAATATTTTTACATCGTTAAGGTACAGTCAACATCAAACATGCCTTTGTACAAGAGCTCGACTCGGTTACAAATCAACGAGAACAACGCACGAAAAGAAATATCCATGAAGCTGATCCTGCACTTGGGTTGGATTCCCTCCTGCCCCGCAGGGCACGCTCAGACACGCGGTGTTGTCCCCCCGCCCTCCCGCTCCGCCCAGCACCGCTCGCTCCCTTTAGTGCCCTTCTGTCTTGGCGGCCTTGTTGTCGTGGCTGGCCGAGCCCGAGGGCAGCCAGGGGGACACGGCCCGGGAGCTGGTCTGCTTGGCCATGCTGTAGTGGCTGATGACGGTGTAGAACCTGCCCCGGGAGTTGGAATCCTGTGCCGAGTAGTAGGCGTCCAGCGAGGCGGGGATGCAGCGCTTGTGCTGGGAGGGAAACAAGAGAAGCAGAGTGATGCCATCGGCTCTCAGGGGCTCCTGTCTGCACTCACATCGCTGCAGCTGCCTCTGATGCCCTGGGAATGCACCGAGCCGGCCTTGGCCTCCCAAACCTGTTGCTATTGGCAACCCCGATGGCGGCAGATGTCAGAGATGCGGGATGGGAGCAGGGAGTGACACACGCAGGCTCTGCTCAGCTGCTGGGCTGAAAGCTCTGCAGCTCCGGGGCCAGAATGAATCCCCAGACAGGCAGGGGACAGGCAGAGGCAGCAAAAGCTGCTTTGTGCTGCTCTGTTAGAGAGTGTGACCCTGACCTGTGGGATGAGCACCTGGCTGGGGATGGCAGGAGGCACAGCCCAATGCTCTTTTCATAAGTTCAGGTTTGGATTTCATTCTGAAGTTCATGACTCTAGGAAGGGACCTCAAAGCTCATCTCATTCCAAGCCCTTGTCATGGGCAGGGACACCTTCCACTGTCCCAGGCTGCTCCAAGCCCTGTCCAACCCGGCCTTGGGCACTGCCAGGGATCCAGGAGCAGCCACAGCTTCTCTGGGCACCCTGTGCCAGGGCCTCCCCACCCTCCCAGGGAAGGATTCCTTCCCAATATCCAACTAAACCTTCTCTCTGTCACTTTGAAGCCATTCCCCCTTGTCCTGGCACTCCAGGCCCTTGTAAAGAATCTCTTTCCATCTTTCTTGTAGCTCCTTCAGGTACTGGAGGCCACAATTAGGTCACCCCAAAGCCTTTTCTTTTCCAGTCTGAATAATCCCAACTCTCCCTTTTTACATAACCTAAGAGAATAATTCACAATGATTAATACACCAACACCTTATTGTATTTCCCAGCCCATGTATTATCCCCAGTGTGGTCAAGACTCCTGTGAATTTTTGGGTTTCTTCACAGTGGATTATTTTGCAAAATATATTTTTTAATCTCAGCAGACCAGGCAAACAGTTCTGTGAATATTCAACATAAAATCACTGGGTTTTAGCAATTGTTACAAGGTTTTGTTCTTGATAGAGGCTCAAGAGCACCTAGAAGTGAACTACTTGGGTAAATTTGGATTTCTTTCACAAAGGACAGTGTCAGCACTGCAGCAGTTTGCTTTGCATTACACTGTATGCCAGTAAACATCAGTTACTTGGGAGTGTGGGAAGCAAATGCAGGATCCCAGCTGCAATAAATCCATTGACAAATATGAGGGATTGTTGCTGAACATCTGTCTGTAGTGTTCACCAAATGCTAATCCCAACAATTACACTGTAACAGTAGCTGATGGAGTCAGATGCACGTCCACATTTCCCAGAACACTTTTTCCATTTCAACACATTCCTGCCAAATGTTCTGTTTGGCCTGGTCAAAAAAAAAAAAAAGAAAAGAAAAAAGCAGCCTGGGCTGCAACCATGCAGGCAATTAGAGCCTGTCATTAGCTCAGGCAATTCATCTTTCTGAAGTTCCTTACCTTATAAACAAATCCATCTGGGCAACTGTGGTCGTAAGTGAAGGCTTTGTACACCACAAGGAACACTATGCAGGCAAGGAATGCAAGAGCCAGGCTTATGAGGATGGTGACCTAGAAAAGAGGGATAATGTTACTGTACATATGTTAAAATGGCATATGAGCAACCTCATAATTAAATGACTTATAGGAACAGACATTCTAACAGACTGCAGCCTTCACTCCACCGTGCAGTACTTAACTAAGCATGGTAATTGACTGAATGCTGGATCCAATATCCTGGATTCCTACATCATTCCCATCCCCCCCACGGACTTTCAACATTCCTATGTTTAACCCCTTGCAAATGTACGGATTTGGCTGTAGTATTTGGTGTTCAAGGACCCAGCAGCAGCCAGCATCCACACTGCAGGTCTGATGTGTGTGGATAAAGTGCCCTGTGACCAGGGCAGGTCCCACTTTTCTGGGAGCAGAGGCAGGTGAGCAGGGAGGAGCAATGAGGTCTTTGTAGCTCACATCCCTTTGTGCCTCCTGGGCAATTCCACCAGGATAAATTGTGCCCTGCAGGAGAAAGAGGATCCTTCACTACTTCTCCAAGCTGTAAAAGGACAATATCCTGTCTACTGACAAAATGCCACAGCATGGCCAGGAGCAGATGCAGGTGCTGGAGGTACCAGACACAATTCCCTCTTTGAGATTCAAATATTCCCCCTTTCCTCATTGGTCACCCTGCTGCACATGTGTTTCTTTGCTGGAGCTCCCTTCTCTCCAGTTTTTCCAGGTTCCCCCCAAAGAGTTCATCCAACAGCAAGTTTTCTGTCCCTACTCCATGTCTGGACTGAGGCCCTGACCACTGATCTTTGCTGAGCTGTCTATTCCTCAAGGACTGAGCAAGGAGCTGTAAAATGCTCCCATTCCCCCCTTTCCCAAAGCTTTCTTGGTCCCATAATTCCACAAAGGCAGCTTAAATGGCTCTGGGTTCCAAGTGCCTAAATTAGAGCTGGCTGCACCAGGATTTTGCAGGATCTATGCATCCCATCTATCAATGGAAGATTTAACTTGCAGGAGAGGTGATGGTATGAAGTGGGAAAACACTGATAATTCCTAGGGCAGGGGGGACAGGATTGTCAGGAACAACAGCTAATAAACAGCAAGCTGGTTATAGCTCAGAATTAATTGATACAATCTTATTTTTACAACAGTAATATTATGTAATATCAGTAAATATTATTAATTGCTTAATATTGGTTCACATTGAAATCTGCTCTAATTCTCCCCTTCAGTTACTCCAGCAGCTGCAATTCTGGGACCAGTGGGATTTGCAATCCTGCAGGGACTCCAGGGGCCACTGGAATTGCTGGCAGGGCAGGAAAGCCTTCCCAGCAATCCCCCAGAAAGATGAACTGCCTGGTGAGGGTGCTCCTACACAGCACACTGGGATTACTCCTGGAAGATCCAGAGCTACAATTCTGGTGGTTAAAACAAGAGTGAAAGTAAATTTGTATCCTTGGTGTCAAATCTTACCCATCACATCCAAAACTCAGGGAAGAGAGAGCTGTGGAGACTCTCTACCAGGAGAGATTGCTGAATTCATTGTTAAATCAGAGTATTTTAGAATAAAAGATAAAAAGGTGAGACAGGGGCTAAGAGGCTTTGCCAAGGACAAAGAGTTCACTGAAGCCTCACCTGCCTTCTAATGTTCCTGCTTGGATTAACCTCTCCTTGGAGCCTCATCTGCTGCAAAATGGGTCCATTAAGCCAAAGGCAGCAACAGAGGGAGCAGCATTTACTGCTGGATCTAGGAGAACACTGGCAGGGAGTCCTGGAGTGCTGCAGGGGGATCTGGCACAAAAGGAGTGCAGTTGTATGAAGCAAGAAAATTTGAGATCCACCTCCTCTCAGTGCCCAGAGGGGCGAATAGAAATATTTCAGAGCAGATTTATGGCAGCCCTTGGGTTCCCAGCCTGGGGGAGTCTGTCCCTTTTCATGGTGCCAAAGGCTCAGCTGGATTCAAGGCAGATGCAAATGGAATTTGACACTATTTGTGTCCCCAAAGAAGCTGTATTACACATGAAAAAAAAAAAAAGTCTTTTTTAAGAGTAAAAAGGAGAGACTTTCTGGATTAAATATGCTCTACTTTTTCCAACAAGAGACTTGGGAAAAACAGATTCCTCCCCATAAAGAGCCACCACAATCCTTATGACAGGTCAGTGTGGAGGAGCTTTTAATTTTCCCCTGTAGAATACATGTTCATCAACTCCTCCTCATTTAAGAGGGGAGCCTGCTAGGCCTGGTACTTCCTCTAATTCCAGTGTGGGTACTAAACCCACGATGACAATGATACAAGTGTCCTTTGAGGTTAATTTGAAGGCACTAGAGCAAGATGTACATCTTGTTCTACCAAAGCCAGTGCTGAGGGGCAGCTCTGGCTAGAAATTCAGAAATAAGAAATGTTCAGCTCTCCAGTTTGGCTCCTCTGCCCCAAATTAAATGTACAATGAGAAAAGGAACATTGCTTGAAACTCAGCTTTCAGAAGAAGAAAGAACTGAGCTGTCTGGAGTGAGAACAAACACCTCTTCATGGCTCTGCTAAATCCCAGGTGCATGCACAGCCCATGGAAATAACCATTAGAACAGCAATTTGAGGGGTTCTTTCCTCTTGTCCACCCACTGACTCCCTAAAAATAACAAATTCCCTTTGCTCTGGCCAAGTGCTCACACCCAGTTTATTATGGCCCAGGTGCAGGTCCTGTGCTGAGCTCTCCCCTCCCTCCAGGGTGTAACTGAGCCCATTTTCACCCTCCTGCCTTCCCTGCACTCACAGAATTGGTGTGACAATATTACACCTGCTGATAAATGGTGGAAAATTGCTCTGGATGAAATGTCATGTAAGATGTTAAAACCCAAAGGAAAGGGAAGAAAAATCCACCCCCAGATATTCTGCCATGCCAGAGCTAAGATCCACCTCTCCAACTATTCCAGAGCATACAAAGCTCCATTAACATTCAAACACCAAAGAATCACAGAGCTGCAATACCTAATAAACCTCCACTTTTTTTTTTTATGATTAACACGAACCTTGGCAGTCTCTAAGCAATATAAACACTCACAGAGGGGAAATAAAATTTAGTGAGCAGATAAAACCTAGAAGTGCTGCAGGCATGAATCTGTCACGTGTGACTGAGTGGGTGAAAGAAGGGGGGGATTTGCCTGCCCTCTCCTCAAAATCTCACATGATTCCCAAAGGTTCCCTTAAGAGGGAACAGAGAAGAGAGAACATCATTATCACACCAAAACCCTCCCCCTATCCTCCAAAAAAATGTGGGAAGAAGCCCTTAACATCCATGAAGGATGATGCAAGCTCCCATCAACAGCAGCACACTTGGGGTAGTTCCCCCCTTGTCCCACAGATAAAGAACATTTTTTGCAGTTCCACACAGCACAGATGAATAAAAGGATCCATGCTCATCAGCAACAGGACATCAGGTGCAGCAGGTTTTGTGCCAGGCAGAGGATGTCTAATTGCAGTGGTGTTCCAGCTAACCTGGCTGTCATGCAGCCCATGGAAGCATCCTCCCTGCTCTCTTTGATTTCATCAGCTGCCCAGGATCTCCTTTTTCATCAAAAATTCCCTTTTTCCCTCTCTCACTCCAGTACAAAGCTTTATTTAAAAGGCAACCAGAGAACAATGGCACATCCAAACAGCAGGGCATTTATTTAACAGCTTTTTCCATTGCAAAGTTTTTCCAGTTTTATTCCTTATTCATATAATATTTAATCATGGAATGGCTTGGCTTGGAAGGGACCTCAAAGATCATCTCATTCTATGGGCAGGGACACCTTCCACTCTCCCAGGTGGCTCCAAGCTCCATCCAACCTGGCCTTGGACACTTCCAGGGATCCAGGGGCAGCCACAGCTGCTCTGGGCACCCTGTGCCAGGGCCTCCCCATCCCCCAAGGAAGAATTTCTTGCCAACATCCAACCTAAATTTCCCCTCTTTCAGCATGGATGGCACTTCTTAGATAGCAAGCATGATTTTATTTCTAGACCTGGTAAATCAGTGTTTGAGTCTGGGCACTTTTCTCCCTGCTTATATACACTTAAAGCAGGAGCAGAGCCAAGAAGATGCCAAGCAAGAAAAGCCTTGCTGCCTACAGGAAAAGCAGCCAGGCCCAGAGAAGAGATGAAGATCATTTATCACAGAAAAATCCCTACAAAATTCTGCACCATTTCCCTACCCTCTACAGCTGTAATATGAATTTGGGACCTCAGGAGCCTCTGCTGCCTTTGATCCTGCACTCTTCTAAACCTCTTCACAAAATTCCAGTTTGTCAGGAAAGGATTGCACTGCTGCTGCCATGTCTGGTTCTACAAGACACCTTCAATGTTGCTGGGTATTGGGAAATTTTGTAACCTTTAATAGGCAATTCAGCTGAAGAAGTTCTCTTGGTTTTAATTTTTCTCTTTGTAGAAGAAAGGCAAAGAACAAGGCAAAACTTATGAACAAAACTGGCAGAAATTCTGTCAAGGTTATTTCAGAGAGGAGCTTAAGAGCTGTGCTTGGAGAGGCAGCAAAGCTTTTCCTATAGTTTATGGCAATTCCATTACACCTGAAAACCCATCAATCCCTGACAACCCAGTTAACTTGCAGGAAAAAAAAAATCACAAAATCATCTAAGAGCATCCAAATACATCCATGTACTCCTGAATCCATTACAAGGATTTCTGCTTGACAATGAAAAATTCAGGAGGACAATTTTTTTTCCCCTTCATCCCATAACTTTTTCCAGCTGGCAATGAGATAGAAGATTGACACCATCAGATTTCCACATGGAAGGTACAGTTAAAGGTTCAGGAGCTCCTGGATCCAGCTATCCTGGTGGCCTTTGTGTATTCCAGGATGGAATCCAAGTGCAAACCACCCAAATCCAGGTTGTTATTGCAAGAAAATTCTGGTGTGCTGGCAGGGAGGGAGCCACAGGCTGACAGGACACTGAGATGGATCAAGCAGGGGATGAGATAACCCCCAAACACACCCCATGAAGAGCTGTCCCACTGCTCAAACTCTGTCAGAGAATTGTTGTGCTGCCTTGCCCAGCAGTCAGACACCCTGATCCACCCTGGCAGTGAAAATTATCTGACTGCACTTCTTCAAAAATGTCATTTCTCTCCCCACTGTTAAAAATATTTTTGTAATAAGTTGCTGATTTTGCTGATCTTCTGGCAACAGCTTCGCCTCTGAAATTTTGAAAGGCTAGCTGCAAAAAAAAAGTGACACAATTGGGTCTTCAGATTTGCTTAGTACTGCTCAAGAAGATGCAGGATTTGTTCTTTATTATTACAGCACAGCTTTGTTCCAGATGGTGTCCAGATTCTTAAGAAGCATTGTTTAGGAGATGCTTTGTAAGAGGAAAATGTCCTTAGTCATGTCTCTACTTTTTCAGGGCCATGGGGATATACTCCTTAGTGCTGTGAGGTTTATTAATGAAGTTTCAAGGTGGATGGGATTTTTTGGTCCTTTAACTTCCAATTCATAACCATAAACCAATGTGGCCTCAGTTCTCATAGGAACAGATGAGGATGGGATCATCCTGAGGGCCAGAAACTTCTGCCATCTGCTCCTGGGCTGATCCCCAGTGGGCAGCAGGAAAGGGGTTGGGATTGTGCCCCTGTGCCCTGCTCAGGTGAGACCCCACCTGCAGAGCTGCCCCAGCCCTGGGCCCAGCACAGCAAGGACCTGGAGCTGCTGGAGAGAGCCCAGAGGAGGCAGCAGGATGAGCAGAGGGATGGAGCAGCTCTGGGATTGTTCACCTGGACAGGAGAAGCTTTGAGGTGACACAGTTGTGGCCTCACAGTGCCTGAAGGAGCTGCAGGAAAGATGGAGAGAGAATTTGGACAAGGGATGAAGAGACAGGACAAGGGGAAAGGGTTCACATTAACAGAGGGAAGGGTTAGATGGGATTTTGGGAAAAAATTCTTCCTTGTGAGGGTGGGAAGGCCCTGGAACAGGTGCCCAGAGAAGCTGTGGCTGCCCCTGGATCCCTGGCAGCACCCAAGGAGCAGCCTGGGACAGTGGGAGGTGTCCCTGCCCATGGCAGGTGGCACTGGATGGGCTTTAAGTTCCTTTCCAAACTGTTCTGGGATTCTCTGCTCCGCTATTCCATGGGTTCCTTTCATCCCACACAGCCCAGCAATGAAAGCCCAAAACACTGAGACAACAGAGAGGCTCATTTATCCAAGTACTCCACAGCCTCAGAAGAATCCACTTGAAACAGCTCTGGCTGTCTCTGAGCCCATTGCCCCCTCCAGCCATATCCCCCTGGGCTTTACCCATCTCTGCACACCCCAGCCCACTGTGACAACACCAGAGAACCTCTCCAAGTCTGCAAATCTTAAAAAGAATCATCTCTTTTCCAGGATAGCCACCAGCAATTCCTCTGCTCTGCACCTCCTAAAGCTGTGAGAGCAGCACGAGTGTGGAAGGAGCACACCGTGTTTCTAAGCAATTTGTCAAATAATTAAATTATGCACACAATAACTAGCTGGCTCAATTATATTAGCCAGTCTCCATCATGTAATATAATTTCTAGTGGCTGTTTAGGCACTAATAGCCTCAGATCTTTTTAACAGTGTCTGGTGCCAGCTGTGGGCTGCATGACATCTCCCTGTGCCAAGTCAAACCCCTTGGATGGAAAATTCATTGCTCCATTTCCAAACCCCTGCTCCTTATGGAAGTTCTAAATGCCATTTTAAATAAGGCTGCTTCACCAATGAACATCAGTGAATTTCCATTTAGGTAAATAAAAAGCTTTGTTGGGTTTGCTTTCTCTTTTCTGCCATTTAGTGCCATATAAAATTCCTTCATCAAGCAGGCAGGTATGGTGAGATGGGGTGATGTTTTTTCTAGGAACACCAAATAAATACATGGCCATTTTGGCAGTCCAGACAAATTTTTAAAGGTGTTTTCCTCCCTCTTCCTATAAGAATATTTTCTTTCTTTTCAACTGTGAGAAGCTTTCCCACCAGAACTAGGAGATCTTTCAGGGCCCTCCCAGCCCAGGCCACTCAACGATTCTGTGTCTGTTACCTCCAAAGAAATGGAGTAGACCCCCCAAATTAAACAAGTGGAGTGACTCAAGAACTGCTCAGAAAGGAGCTTTTCTTCCCAAAGCCACATCCTGAGAACACCTGGCAGCCCATTTCAGGAGCTGAGCAATGCTGGAAGAGGCTTCCTTCCAGATCCCTAATTTGAGGTGTTTTTCCAATTAGTGGGACTGCAGCAGACAGAAACATCCTGTCCAAACCTTCCTGACGTGCAGCTCTTCCCTGCTGCCCTGGCAGAGCCTTGGCTGTGACATTTCCTCCTGTCACTGCACGTGGGACATGGAAATGGATGCCTCAGTTCATCACAGGCCCTTTTTAAATGCATTAACAGGAACACAAGATAAATCAAGTCATCAATAAACTGTCTCCTTGCCTGCCCTTTGCCTGCCAAGACTCAACCTCTGCACAGTCTCATGAATGCAAAATGGTCCCTCCTCACTCCTCCCTGATGTTGGATTTGGTGCAGGGAAAGCTTTGGGAGCCCTGAGCAGGAATGGATTCAGGGATTAGTTCATGGCAGCACACCTGGAACTGCAGGTTGTGTTCCCTGCTCTGCTACTGCCTTTTCCTGACACCTGACATCCCTCCAAACCCAGCTCCAGAGCTCACTCCCCACTCACACAGCCCCAGCCAGAGCCACCCAAAGCTGCAAACATCTGAATTCCCCAAATCTTGGCTTGTTCTGAGGCAAAATCACCCAAAAACTAAGACCACCACCATGCCACAGCCAAGGATCAGGCTGGCTCTAGGGAAAAGCTGAGGTGCATTTGCTTTGTGAAATCACCTTCTTCCATGCATGATTAATTTGATTCATGCATTGCATGAATTAAAACACCTCTGGTCAGTGCACTCTTGTGCCTGAGGAAAAAATTCACTTGAAGGTTTGTTCCTTCAAGAAGAGCAACAAATTCACCTGTATTTCAGCATTTATGTCTCCCATCATGAGTAGGAAATAATATTTCTGCATTCATGGTTCAGTACACCCATTCCTCCTTAAAAACTTATTATATGGGTGCTTTATAGGAGAACAAAGTGAGGACTTGGTGAGCAAAGTGTCCCCTGGGTAACTTAAGAATTAAAAGGCTTTCCATTTTGAATTAGAAAGATGAAGCTTTATTGCTGCAAATGACTTACAAGAGCTACTCTTTTAAAAGCAAACAACAGAAATGAATAATCGAGGTGATTATGCTGCCTCCAAAGGCACCAGGCCAGTTCCATTAGCTGTGGATCCGACCCAACAGGCTTTAATACATCTGCAAGTACCAACAAGAGGCAGCTCAGCTCTGGTTAACATTCAATCACAGCCTGTGCTGCTTTGGAGAGGGTGAAACATTGCATGGAGAAATTTGTGTGAGTGAAGCTTTGCACTTCCTTGATTATTATTTTTTTTTAGCATTCAGTGGTCTGGTTACAAGACTCCAAATGCACTTCCCAACAGGCAATAAACTTTGCTTTGGTTTCACTCAGCTGAAAATTCTTTCCTGCTCCTCCATCCTGCTCGCTCTCTTTTGCTACACCAGCATTAAATATCTTTCATTTCACCTCAAATGCTGACAGGAAAATTGCCCAACACACAGATTTCCTGTGGGGTGGCAGAGGTAAGTGCAGAGTGGTGTTAGAGAGACAGAGATGCAGGGTAAGAAATCCTCCAGGCCCAATGGGAACTGCAATTACCTCCTGTAATTAGCACCAGGGGTATCTCCATGTGGTCATTTATGGAAATATTTTCAAGCATTTTGCTCCAAAGCCAAGGTCAGTTGAGGTTTCTGCTCTGTGAATCTTTTTTCCTTCAAAATATCCTGGTTTGAAGAATGAACTTTCAGCAGGTGTACCCCACAAAAATTTAGATATGTGAATATTCTCTGTGACTTCCACTTTTAGAGATTTTCTGCATATCAATTCACTTTCTTCTTCTCTCCAAAAATCAATTAAATGGGAAAAAAAACCCAAACCAAAACTGAACAGATCTCTTCAGCTGATTACTCTGCTAGTGCTCACAGATGACAAAAATAAAATAGAGTTGAGAGGCTTTTCCTGACTTGTAAGAGTATCTATGTGTGTAAAACTAACATAAAACAAGAATGCACTGTAAGGAATGGTCCATATCCTATAAAGAAAACATATTTGGGTTTTTTTCTTTGCTTTGTTAGATGGTCCCTAAGCCAGTAGAAAGCATTCTAGTTAAATCAAAATAGATTTTTCTTGTGTATTAGACATGAACATGACATTTTTGGGCCCTTGCCTGTACAAAAATTAGGGAATTAGCTGAGAGTTCTTACAAAACCCCCAGACTCCTACCCAGGCAGGGGAAACCTTGCAGGGTTTATAGCAATACCCGGGGCTGTGATCAGACAGATCTGTTCCCTGGCAGCTGAGCCACAAACCCCCACTCAGCTCCTGATTGTCACTGATGATCACAAACGGCTCCATCAATCTGTCTCGCGCAGCCTGGGAGGGCCACTGGGACAGATGTGACCTGTCCTCTTCCCAGAAATCCTCAGCAGGATTTCTGAGCTCAGGCAGAAAGATGAGGAGCACCATTTCTCACTTGCTTGCATGCACACCTCGAGTGAGAGCCTGAAGCCACTCAGGTGGGAGTTTGCATCGAGGCCAGGCAGGGCTGGGCAGTGGTTTTTTGGGAAAAGAGAACCTGTGAGCTTCTGCATTGCACTGTAAAATATTCAGCCTCCAAAGAGCAGCTTTGGCTCCACACTCAAATCATGCACTGCAGTCTGGAGAACACCTGGGTGCAGTGAGAGCTGCCTGACAGCCCTGCAGGAACTTGCCCACTGCATCCACAGGGAAAGGGGATTGCCTGGTGACAGCTGGGAACTGCCAAAGGGAGGGAAGATTCCTCCAAACCAGTCCCTGGGGACTGAAACCAACCCCTTCCTACTGACACCTCACTGAGTGCAGGGTTCAAGAGAAAACGCCGGTTCCAGCCCCGCTGCTGTGCCAGTGCCTGCTCCCCTCTGCAATTCCCAGCAGAGGGAGAAATCCCCGTGTACAGCCCCGGAGCAGCGCTCCCATTAGTCAGGGAAATGGGATCCTGCAGCGGCCACTCCGCAGCTCGATCCCCGATGGGATGTGGCAGTTGCCACGGCAACGCTGGTACTGATAGGGTTAAAGAGCAGAGGAGTCCTTCCAGCAGGAGTTACTCCTGCCCCGTGGGAACTCAACAATTAAAGGAGACTTAAAAATGTATTTACCTGTGAATGGGTACAATGAAAAGCCCCAACTTTTTCTGGGATTTCTTTGCAGGTTAGAGGAAGAACTATCAGCATAAAGCAATAGCCTACAGGTGAAAGCAGAACATTCCAGTTCTTCCCAGCATGAAAAGTGTGGGAAGGGGGAGCAGGAATGGCACATCTGGGGCTCTGTGTGTACAGCAAGGTGTGAATTCCCTGGGGATTTGACGGCTCACCGGCCAGTGAGGGAACCATCTTCCATTTAGCAAAGCTGTTACCAACAGGAAATGATTCCTTGGCCCAGAAAAATCTTTCTCGATTAGCAGCCAGATATTTCAGATATTGGCTTGGGTTTGATCATGAACAATTCTTGCATCACAGTCTGTTTTGTAGGGTGGAGGCAAAGTGATTTTGTTCTAAATCCTTCATACTAAGTCAGAGGAAAAGAATTGTTCCAGTGTGAGCATTTCAACAACAGAAGCATTTGAATGGGTTCCACTGCATTTTAAGGACCTGATGAAAAGTGTGGGCAATAATTACATCCACTGCTCCCCGGATCTGCATGTGTCAGAGCAGTTTCAGGGTGGAGGGAGGAGAGGGTGACCTAATGATAAGAAATAATTGTCATTGCACACTCAACAGGGACAGATGACACAAACAATGACTCTGAAAATGCATCTTCTTCTTCTGCAAAAAGAATGAAGTTCATCAATACTTGCAGATGATTTCTCCAGGTAGATAAATTGCTTGCAAAAACATCTTAAATATCTCCACTTCTCCCCCGTACACCCACTCCCAACTTGTTCTGTTAAAGACAAGTACTGAGTTTAATTATTCCAACTCTGAAAATATAAACTTTTTAAAAAAACTGATTCATGAAAAGGAAAGAACTGTAGAAGACTTGAGAAGTCAGGTAACTGTGGGAGGTAACTATCACCTAGCTAATAGTCAATAAATCATGACCTTCCTGAAAATAATTAGTAGTTCTGTGGCAGTGGTGAGAAAGGGCTCAGGCTGGTGTAACAAAGAGACCAGTTTGTGTAAAACCAGTAAGGGGCCAGCAGTTCCAGGTGCCCACCCTGTAAGCCTCCACAGAAAGGCCACTCCAGCACCTCTTCTGGTGCTAATTAAATAAATCAACGCTGCTGGATGATTTCTGTGCTATCTGGACTGGTTGGAAGAGAAAAGGAGTCACTAGAATTCATGTTCAAGACTTCATTTGTGGGGAATCTGCTTAAAAAGCAGAAGGGGTTCAATCTCTTTTCAGAACTGATGGAAATAAGGGCAGAATGATGAGAGATTGTTCTTAGAAGCTGTAAGATGGGGTATCAATGGTGAGGAAGAGCAGGAAGCCTCAGATGCAGAGGGTTAGAGCTGCCACCCCACAGAGGAATCAGGGACACATTTACAAACCCTCTCTGAGGCACCTCAGTGCTGTCACAGGATGGCCAAGCCCAGGAACAGGAGCTCCCTTCCAAGCACTGCAAACAAACAGCAAACAGCAGCCACCCTTCCCCCTCAGCCTGGGAAACCTCAGCTCACAGAGCTACTGCAAAGCAAGATCCCTGCAGCTCAAAAACTTCCTGGAGGAACGCACTCCAAAGGTAGAAGCAGGGTGGAGAAGGCAAGGTCTATAAATCACTGTCTGTCAGCCTAGAAAAATGTTCTCTTTGCTTCTCTGTGGAGGAGTAAAACGAGAAATTTCTTTTCTGTATGGATGGCTCAACCATAAGGTTATTTTAACCTAATTTTCTTGTAACCCATCTACACACAACTATTTAAACAGTTTTATAAAGGATGTATGGGCTGACTCATGCAGCTGAAGAATCAGCCTAATTGGTCAAACCTCCAGGACACGGTGTGCTGAGCTGGAGAGAATCATAATCTCATCTATTAGGGGATGTGACAAGAGGCAGGAGCTATCTCAGATTCCTGGAAGAGCTGGTGTGAAATAAGAACCGTTGCCTAGGGACAGTCTCTTCTTTATGATAATTAAAGAGCTCAGATCTGGGCTATTCTGGATGCATGAAAAATATGCAAGCATAAGCTTAAATTCTGGTTTGGGCTTGTTCATGTGAGAAAGTTGTCTAATAATTCATTAGTTTCTTCAATAAAAGATACCCAAAAGGCAAAGAAAAGGGCATCTGTGGACTTGGCTGGCAGGTTCACATGGTCTCAAATTATTTTCCAGGCAGCCTGGTCTTCTGTAGCACAAAATCACAGAATCACAGCCTCTTTTCCCAGGCAGCCAGCCCCAGGACAGGAGGAAATGGCCTCAGGCTGGGCCAGGGAGGTTCAGGTTGGACAACAGCAGGAATTTCTCCACGGAGAGGGTGCTCAGGCCTGGGGACAAGGTGAGCATTGGTCACAGCTTGGACTCAATGGTCTCGGAGGGCTTTTCCACCCCCAAATGGGGAAAAGAGAATATGATGATCACAGTCATGTCTTCTTTTTCAAAGCTTTTAAAAATGTAGCCAAACTGAGATGATAAAAGTTAAGTATTTACTGTGATTTCCTCTTACAAAAAAACAAATGTAAGATGATTTCATCAGTACCAGATAATAGAGCAGCTTATAACCAGAGGGCAGGGTTTTTAATAACTTCACTAAAAATATGCACTGGGACAAAAATGCGGTGCAATAAAAAGTACAAAAGGTAATAAATATTAGCTATTAGCTCATTTTATCAGGAAATAATAGTACAAATTTAATGGGATACATGGAAGCCTTATGAAAAGCAAGCAGGGAGAGCCTCAGAGTCTTATCCAGTATTAGAGCAGAGGCTGCCTGATGAGTAAGTTGACATTGCAGAGCAGAGAATGAAAATCACATGGATTTTAGGGAAAGGAAATTGCTCAAAAATGAAACTGTGAGGCTGCCAGGCTCTATAGGAAGAGGCCCAGCTCCCACCTCTGCCAGGGCTCCCAGCTGGAGCTGTGAGAGATGGGAAAACTGCACCAAAAACAGGATGGGAAGAGGAAAAAATGCATGAAAGGAGAGGTTTGAATGCAAGAGCAAGCTGGGAATTTGAATAGGAAAAACAAGATACTCAGTGGAAGGAGTAGATGAAACAGGATTTATCCATGAGCTATATATTAACTCAGTGTGTAAGGAGGAGATGTTCTTGAGTGTTTTTTTTTAAATAACAAAGCCAGACCTTTCAGTGGTTTTACTCTGCCTCTCACACCCTCCAGGGCTGCAGGATTGAGTGTGAAATACCCAGTGAGGCAGCAGCATTTACAGCACCAACCAGGCATTTACTGCGGGTTAGAGCCAACACATCAGTGCAGGAGACTCTGAATTTACTGCTGGTTCTCAGGCACATCGTGTGTGTCCGGTTCTGATTTGTGTGTGGCACTGGAAATGTCTGCTGTGCTTTCCAAGACTGGGATTTAACCGTGGTTAATTCACTTTACTCTGGTACAATCGAGAGTTACCACTGGTGGTAAATGGTTACTACACACAATAAGCTCAGGGAATAATTTAGTAAACATCAACAGCAAGTAAGAAATTTTAGATCAAACTGTGATGTCCACTGAAAAAAACCAAAAACCAAGAGCCATAAACATTTATTCCCACAACTCTTAAGAATAAATTATGTTTTGGAAGGAGCAGGAATGTCATCAGGCACTGCCCACTTTCTCTGTTTTCTACTCAAAATTATTGCTATTTCCTCTGACTCTGAAAATGAGCTATCAGATCTCACATTTCTATCACTGCCATGCTCTGTGGCTTAGAAAAAGCACCAGGTCTTCCCTGTAAAAAGAGAGGAAATACTGGCAGCTACACATTTGGAGTCTAATTTTAGGAGGAACTGAGCCATTCTAATGTGCTGCAGTCAACAGGAACCGACAGCACTCAATAATTCATGAGTTTCTTTCCATGTTTGAGTAGAGCCTGTTGAAAACTTCCCAAAGAAACATTTTCCATCAGAAAATTCCAATTCCTGTGAAGCAAAACTGCTTACAGGACAGGATATACTTGGATACTTCTCTAATACCATTTTTTCTGTGCATTTTGAAGCAGTTTTTAATCTGTAGTAATATAATAATTATAACAAAGTATTTTAAATATGAAAAGGGTTGTCTGGCTGTGAAACAAAAGGAATTTTAAAAGGCTATACAAAATGTTTCAATCCCTCTTCGCTGGGATTTTTAAATTTTAAACACCAGTGTGAGAAGAAAAAGGATTCAATGTTGGTTTATTTTCAGTTTGAGCTGGAATATATTTTCATCATTTTCTTGGTAGAGAAAAGCATTTTCTACGTGAGATGTAGCTAAGGAGGTATTTTCATGCCTGTCCTAAAAAAACTTTACACTCATGCAGATAAACCTCTTTTTGACCCCGGTGATGAGTGGAGTGTTAAATTTGTTATGTCTTTCCTGTCACTGTGATTCAGTTATTTTAAAATGAATGGCATTTGCATCAGAAGGCAGCAGAACAACCATTTCTTACCTTTAGTCTTTCTGTTACCCCATCAGTGAAACTGACTGTGAATTCAGCAATTTTGGGCACTCTGAGTTTTCCTTTGTTCTTCTGGTCAGGCTGATATTCTGTTCTTGTTTTCACAATTACCTGGAAAATAACAACACTTTTAAGGCTTCTGCCCACAGCAGAGATTTCTGGGTTGTTATCAAAGCTTTTCTATACAAACCATCCCCTGGACCTACACAAGCACCATAAATGAACACAAACCATCACCCCCTCAGGAATAAGAGAGGCAGATAAATCTGCAGATACACAGAACTAGGGCAGTGAGCTTATCACACTGAGCCTTAAAATAGCTGACAGCAAAATGTTTGACACCCACTTTTGTTTAGGAGTATTTAATTTTTATATCATACTCAACAGGCAGAAGAATAGCCCATCCTAGAAAAAAGCCTCACTAATTAAAAGCTCTGTCCAAACAAGTTCTGCTGAAGCCAATTTAAATTTAGGCCGTTTGGTAACTCCTTCATTCAGGCTCCAGATTATCAATATTTATCTTGTATTATCACCTTGGCTTTTCCCCTAAGATCTGGGTCTGATTAATCCAGGTCCTACTAATCTTATAAAATGAGGTGGTTTACACCAGTGAAGAAGACCCTTCCACTTTCTGGCTCCCCATTCTGAGCTGCAGCTGGTGGACATGAAAAACTCCAGGAGTGGAGGCTGCTCCAGATGACAGCGACAAGAGTGATCCTAAAGCTCTTAGTTAGAAACAAAACCGTGGTGAAGGATTGGAACAGATTAAGTGATGCACAAGGTTGAGTTCCCAGCTAATCAAGGACTTATTTCCAAATAAAGACAGCAAAGTCTGCTTTGGACCAAAAAGAACCCCAGGTATTTAATCCTCCTGCATTTAATGCATGTGGAAATCAGAGTGAGAGAAAAGCAGTGAGGAGTCATAAGCCAATTTTCTGGATTCAAATGCAAATCATTAAAGACTGATGAATATTTACATCCTCCACTGAGTCCCTCTCAATGGTATTTATTACAGGAGCATTTGCAATATTAATACTTGGTGAGAAGGAGGGACAAAAAGCCACTCAAACATTTCTGTGAGCAGTTGGGAGCTCAGGATTTGTGATGACACAACACAGAAGATGGGAAATGATCCACAGGGACAAGCCTGGGCAGGTTTGGGGTCAATCCTGACCCTGCTCTGAACCCACTGTTGAATCAAACCCCATTTTGCCCACCCTGTCCAGCACACTGAGGGCAAAATCAAGCAAAGCTCCCTCTGCAGCCAAGACAAAGTGGCCCAGGTCAGCTCTGAGCTCCAAACAAGCAATAACCTCATTTTCTCCCTCAAAAGGAGGCAAATGCACCCAGCCTTGTGCAGCTGGCCAGCCTTCAGTCTTCTCCCTGGTCTTTTGTAAACCCAGCACAGTAAATTATAGAGCATCAGCCAGCAGCACCTGCCAGCCAGTGTTTAGATATTGCACTCTTTCTGTTTTCAGACAATATCCAATTCTCCCAAATTCATGCTTCCTGTCTGACATAAATCTTAGCTGCAGACAATTTTTAAAAATTCATATGAGAGCTTTACCACAAACTGTAATGCTCGGTCTTAATGAAAGACTATGAAGGCAGAATATAAGAAAAAAATCAAATTAAAACTTTCCTTGTTTCTAGCTATAATTTAATTTTCTTCATCATCAACACCAATTTTGTTATGGTTATTTTTTAAAACTGCTCCGTTGCACTAACAAGCAGGAAAGTTTGAATCATGCTGTGTGCAGGGGAACAGAGTCTAGAAATGAAGCCATGCAACCCTTCCTTCACCAGGCATCAGATCCAGGTCCAGCAGCAATTCTACCACATCTGGGAATAAATAAGCAAGCTCAGGCCCCAGCCAGATCAGAAGGTACTTGAAACACAATTTGCTGACTGTGCCAGCAGTGAAATGAGTGTGCACAGAACCAGAGTCACTCTGGACAGTGTTTTGCAGAGGTATCAAAAAGCTTTGGTAGAAGAGGGAAGAAGCACCTTTGCTAAAGGGCTTTTAGCATGGCAGAAGTTAAAAACCTGCTCTCCAGAAGTGCCTTTGTCAGACACCCACTGGAATTACTCAGCAAAGAAAGGGCAGGCAGTGAAGTCTCCTTTTTAGAGGAGAGCACAGAAATGGCAAAGGTCAAACAGAAAACTGAAAACTTGCATTGAGGGACCATTCAATATTGTGGCAGCAACGATAAAAATGCAATTTTGCTGAGGCCATGGGGTGTACATTGAGAAGAACAGAGCTCCCTCTTGCTCAGTCCCCCACAGGTTAAATAAATCAGCCTGAGCAGGGATCTTACAGAGTTAAAAGTGCAAATTTAGAAAAGGAATAATAATCTTATAAAGCAACCTTTCTGTATTTTTAGCTTTTTAAAATTCTTCTTTTTTTGCTTTTTCTGTTTTCACTTTCCAGCTTTCTGATTTGAGTTGGGTGGGAAGGATTTGCCTTCCCCCATTCCCTGCCATCACTCCTTTTTCACCTTCTTTTTCCAGTTTGTCAGCGAGAGAAAAAAAAAAAAATAAAAAAAAATCCTGGCAGTGAAGTCTTCCAGAAATTCTACCCAAATTGCTGTTGAACGTCGAGTAATAAAAGCCTCCTGACTCCGCAGTCGCAGTCGGGGCAATGATCAGCGCTCGTGTATCAGCGGCTGCCTTTTAGCAGTTGCAGATCCCACAGTTCCCATGCAAACAAGGAACATCCATCTCACACCACGACAGCTTTCCTGGGAGAGCTGCTGCCGTTTATTACAACCCACAGAATGTTCCCCATCCCCTCTCCCTGGCTGTTCTGCAGCGGTGCTGGCCTGGGAATTGTTCTGGATTGAAAGCAGGGAAAGGGAGGGGAAAATTGAGGAGGCTGCAGTTCCAGGGAAACTGAAGAGAAAGAAATGCCATCTCCTCCTTTCCTCCTCGGGGATGTTGGCACGCTGGAAAAGAGCTGCTCCAAGGGGTAATTTCCAGATGGATTTAGCTCAGGGGATCTCCCTGCAGATTATCTCGCTCCTGTGATCTGTTCTTAAAGTTTTCACAGCATTTCCCAGAGATACACCACCTTAAAGCTGCAGGAACTGAGCTGTTCATTGCATATGCAGTAAAGAGGACACCAATAAATTACCTGGGACTTTCTTCATTTTACATCCAAAATAAAGCTGTTCTTTGAAAGCTGTTTCCTACATGGGGTTTGCAGAGTGGTTGTGAGAATATCAGAGGAGGGGAAAGGGCTTCCATGGACCAGCAAAAAGTCACATCTAATTATGGGAGCCCACACTGCAGTCCTTGCAGCTCCCTCCTTAACCAGGTTTGTTTAGAATTTGAGCTAATTAACCAGCAATTCAGTAAAGCACTTAAACATGCAAGTAGTCCTGTTAACATCAGCAGGATGAGCCGGATATTTCAAGTTAAGTGTGCATTTAAAGGCTTTGGCCTGTCAGCTGGCTTCAGGCACCTTCCCACAGCCAGCTCCAACTCGATGCTTGGGGATCCTGGGGAATTCTTCTTCAATTGCTCAGGGGCTCTGCACACAGCATGACCCCAGCATCCCATGTTACTCATGGAGGAGTAGAGGATAAGCACAAAAAAGCATCTCAGTGATGTGCTGAGTCCCACTTGGTGGCTGAGTCAGGAGTTGACACCAGGGCTGGTTCACTGCTTACAGTGCACAGTTTTCTCAGACTCTCATTAATGAGAGACAATGGGAGCTCCAGCAGATTCTCCATATAAATATCACATTTGTGGGGTTAGGGGCTAGCAAAGGATGACAGGGTGGGAAGGCAGTCAGACAACCTATGGAAAATGGCAGCTCTCTGCAGAACTGTCCCCCTCAGCCATCCCAGGTCAGCAGATGCAGTAACATTCCATGTCTGGAAAGGTTTTGATGTTCTGTTCTCTTCCTTGGATCTTCTGGTTCCTCATTCCAGTCCCCCAAACACTTCTGAAGAGCTCAGAGCAGCCTGCAGGGAATGGGCTGAGGAAACTGTGAAACCCCACCACAACAGGACCACAAGCCACATCTATCACCCTGCTCCACACAAGATGTTTCTAATGATGCTGTTTGCTAATACATTTATTGAGTCCCAAACCTAAATGCTCTTATTATTCCAGGCTTAATGCCAGTACCACAACTGGGATCAATAGGAAATCTTTCCTCAGCTTTAATGGATGCAGGACCATGCACCCTCTCTGTAGTGATGCTTTGGAAAATTATATGTGTGCTGAGGTGAGAAACAACAGATGAGAGTCTGCCTACATCAGCAGGAAATCCATCATCGACAACCTTGAGAAGGTAAACAGTGGGAGAGTGCTGGGAAATCCAGGGATTTGTGCTGCTGAAAGGGAAAAGAAAGCAAGCTTCTAACCAAGTGGGCTATATTAAAAGCATTTGCTGTGAGGAGGAAGGAGCAGAGTCGATGTGAAATGTGACAAATTGAAAAATATCCCATTAAGCATGGAACCTTGAAAAGGATTTTCCAGCAAAGGGATGAAGTAAGTGTTTCAGAAAATGAACTGATATGAATTCTGAGCCTTGTCTCCAACTGGCTAAATGTAACATCATTTATTGCCACTTTATATTTGCGTTCAAGCTCTATGGTTTTCCCTGAAGAAATGAGTAATAATATTTAACATAACTGGCATTGTGAAAACTTTAAATTATTCATTTGGAAAAGGACATGCAGCCCTGCTGTAATTCCCACTCCACTGCCACGGTGCATGTAATATATTGTGGTTCAGGTGCTGCAAAGCGCAAACCATAAAAATTTAAAATACTACTTCCTGGGATTATTAATAATGAAGAGTCTCTCAGTCGGAGTGGCTGTCAGATTGACAGAAGTGATAAACAAAATGTGTTGCTGCTACCAAGGAGAAAGGTTCCCTCCGAGTTCAAAGCTGGACTTTGTAGTCCCACAAAATGGTTGTAACACCCCCACCCGTTTCCAGGAGGATTAGTCAGGCTCACTTTTAAATGAAAATGAGACTCAGCTTCCCTCCTTTGCACACCTTCCTCCATTCCTTGCAGAAACTGAAGGGAAAATATCAACTTCTCACTGGCACCAATGCCATGGTTTCCTTTGCCTTTGTTACCCAACCAGGCATCAGCAGCTGAGCAGCACCTCAGGGTGCAGCAGGGGCCAAGTGCCAGCAAAAGGTGCCCCCAGCCTAAAGCTGGCACTAAACCTGCTGGGACTGGGGCAGGCTCTCCCCTCGTGTGCCCCAAGCCAAGCAACGGCCAGGATGCACCAGCTGCACACACAATTCTCCAGCTTAATCCTCACACGGAGCCAGCTCCAAAAAGCAAATGAGATGTGCACATTGCCAAGGGCAGCTGAAGTTAAAATGCTGAGCACTAAAAGAATAAAGGAGAAGAGATGGGAAAATCATGTTTTAGGGCTTAAAACAATCTCTGGCCTTGCAGTCTTAGGGTGAAACATTGATAGGCATGAACAGCTCCATGCAGCATCTCCTCCTGACTGTTGCCCTGGCTACTGCCAGAAACTGGATAAAGTGGACAAATCTCAGATTACCTGGCAAGCCCCATGCTGCAAATTCCCAGATTTTTAGTGAATTAGGTCTTTAAAGCTTCTC
Organism: Rhabdornis inornatus; assembly: GCA_013397075.1. Classification (NCBI taxonomy): domain Eukaryota; kingdom Metazoa; phylum Chordata; class Aves; order Passeriformes; family Rhabdornithidae; genus Rhabdornis; species Rhabdornis inornatus. The sequence continues at coordinate 285,134 of VWZS01009843.1, forward strand.
CAAATGGTTATGGCTATGTCCCATCCTACAGGAATGGCAGCTGTGCTTCCAAATCTACATCTCAGCAGGCAAACTTCCCAAAGGCTGATATTAAAACTGGCATTTGGGATGGAAGTAATGGCATCCTAGTCATTATTTGAATACATAAAGTGCCTGGAATACCTACCAGCAAATAAAGTAAAAATATGAAAAATTTAAGAAAAAGATGCCTTGGATCAAATCCATAGTTCCTGGAGAAAACCAGGGTAGGTACTCTGCTATTTTTTTACCCTATTATCAGCTCATCTGATGGGTGTAGTGCTGGAAATGAGTTTCACAGAGGGTGGTAGGAAAAAAATGGTCTCTTGACTCAGTGCCAGGAGGATATTCCAGGCATAAGGAACATTGCAAAAGGACAAAGACAGCAAATGTAATCAGCCCTGGCATCATCACTGAGAGGCAGCACAGAATGCAAAGGCTGCACAGGGAGCTGAAAGCAACTGAGAAGGGCAAGGCACAGCCCCAAGAACAGAAGTGGCTTGGAATTTATTCAGCCAAGTCTCCCTACAAACCCCTGGGTGCCCATAACCACCAGGAACCCACAGGAGATGGGGTGAGAAAAACTGATTTCAGTAGGTTCTTCCAGGAGAGGGTTTACCAAAGCAGACAAAAGACTCAGTCACAAATTGGCCAGGGTGAATTAGCAGAGCTCCACTGATTTCCCTTCAGCTGCCCTGATTTACAGCAGCCAAGATTCCTGCCCAGTTCTCCTTTCCAGACCAGTAAGGAACTGCTAGGTGGGGTTCACTTGACAGTCTTGCTGAAATCACTTCCACCCTCAGCAGTGGGCTTTCATGGCACAAAAAAGAACAGGCTCAGCCAAGCCTCCACAGCCCAACACCCATTCCCTGTGTCCATTCCTGCTGTTTCTGCAGGATGCAGCTCCAGGAATGGCAGTGCAGACATAGCTGGGCTTAAGAAAGGTAATGGAGCTCACAAGCCCAGGCAGCTTTAAAGCCCCTAATTCAGGCACTGATGGCAGAGCAGCTAAGCAGGGAGATTTCTACCCAGGCTCCACAAATCCTGGGATATTCAGAGTGAAGCTCTGCTGCAGCAGCACATTCTCTGGATGATGGGAGGCTGCTGGAAGCTGCTCCAGGTCCCTGTGAGCACCCCTGCTGGAGGGGTTGGTGTTGAGAGGAAGGCCAGCACAGTAACATCCAAACAGGAGCAGGAATTGCCAAGGACACGAGCAGGGCTGTCCAAAACGTGCGAACAACATCAAGGAGGTTCCCCGAACGCTGCTCTGTCACTCTGCCCGAGTGCAATGCTGCAAGGATTTATTACAGCCTAACGAGCCTAATGAGCAAGGGTGGTGCTCAGTTCTAATACACATCCAGAGGACAAAGGAATTTGCACGGTGTAGAAGGGGGGCGAGAAGGTTCAGACTTTGCTATTTGTGGGCATGAGGCAGAGTATCCAAGTGGAGAAACGAAAGAATGGGGAAAGGCAATACAGCCCGTTCATTTTTGTTATTCCCTTCCTTTGTTTTATGCATATTTTCTTTCCCTTTGCATCCCCCTCCTCCCTCTTCCTTCCTCCCCTGCCTCATCTCTGCTTTTACCGTTTGCTCCATCCCACCAGCCTTCCCAGCAGAGGGGCAGGAGCTGCCTGTGCCCGGCTCATCCAGAGCTCCTGCAGCTTCCAGGAATACTCAGCCGGGAATGCTGAGCTGCCTCCAGCCCCAGCACGAGCCGCAGCTCCCCAAAGGCAGCCCCACACTGCCCTGACAGCTCGTGGCAGGCTGGCACCAGTATCCAGGACAGAGCTCCAAGCAGTCCCCGAGGTACAGGAGCACTCATCCAGCTACTCTTAATTATTCCTGCTCAGCTGGCCAGGACCAAACGTTATTTTCTGTTAAACCAACAGGGACAGGCTGTGAACACCAGGGACCCCCCTGATATCCAGGAACTCTGTGTAAATGCACGGCCCCAGCCACTCCAAGAGGGATGTGGCCAGGGGCAGGAGCACAGGGTGGGAAAAGCATTTGAAGAGAGCTGTTACATCTATTTTTTTTTTCTTTTTTGCTTTCCTGGGCTGGTGGCAGCAATTTGCCACTAGAGAAATTAATTCTCAAGCCTCCTGATGCATTCAAAATAAAGAACAATGGACCACATGATAAGCCTTCTGCAGCCTTCACCACAAAAGAAATGCCGGATGTTTTTTACAGCCTGACAAGAGCTTTCATGCACTTTTGTGTTATGTAAAATTAGGATTTTACTGCCAGAACAGAGGTATTTCCTGCTGGATTACACTGAAGCGAGCCAAGAGACCAAGGGGTCCCCAGTTGTTGGTCTCATTTAACATTTCAGTGAACAGAATGGTCCCTGAAAAGCTGCACATCTTTCAGGATTATCATTGCAGGGACACAATAACAGCTGAAGCTGTTTGTCTATGTCCTGGAAAACAAGGCAACAGCTCCTCTTTTTCCCTTCAGTCCCAAAAGATAAAAGATTTCTGTTGGTGGTTTTTTTTTTTTTTAACTTTTTGAATCAGAAGAAATGAAATTCAGAGACAGAAAAAGCCAGGTCAAGGGCTTGTCATTGTTGATGGGGCTATTACTGCTGTTACATGGACGGATTTCACCATAAAGGCCATGCAAAAATGATTTAGGAGCACCTGACTCTGCCTTCTGCTCCAGCAAGGGAACAGGAGACAAAGGAAATGCTTGAAGATTGTAAATAAATTTAAATGCACAGCAGGCTTAGCACCTTAGGGGGATAATTCCTGTCCTGGGTCCATTTGTCTCCCTGCAGCCACACAAGTGCTGACAGAAGGATGAGAATGCTGATGCTGCAGGAGGAGCAACACAAGGAGGGGACATCCTCCTTTGGTGGGAGAAGGAGGAAGACATTCCAGTGGCCTGCAATTTTAAAAAATAAAGGTTGCCAAACTGAAACCTTCTGAAATCCTGCCTGCATTTTTCCAACAGCAGCAAGGTGGAAGTCAGAGGGAGCTGCTAAGCTCTCAGTGCTTTGGAGAAGCCTGTTAGGAAAGCACCCCCAAAAGGACAGACAGTAAATTTAAGCACACCTTTAAGAGTTTTCCTTTCTCACCCCGCATATGGTTCCTTCACAGAACTATATGAAAAGAGCTGGACTTCAGGGGTTACATCACATCAGCAAAAGCCTCATTTTTATATTCTACCTCTGTATCCTTTCTCTGACAGAGGAGCCAGACACAAAAACCAAGAGATGATGGAAGCTCTTGTGAAATATCTACATAGGTTAATGCTCAGAGTCACTTTGAGTGACTCTCCAAGTGATTCAGCTACAAAAATGTCCTTAAAATGAAAAAAAAAATCAGGAATTTAAGGTCCTTAAACTCCAATTTTCAGTCTGTGGATTCCACAGGCTTTGTGGGGTGCTTTTAAGGATCCAGTTAGCAGGTTTGATGCTCTTCAACTTGCATGCAGGTACCTAAGACTCAACTGAAACAAAAAGCCTATAAAGGAACAGAACGTGCAAATACACACCAGGTGAAGGGATTATTGTAGGGACAGCAGCTGGGCTGCCAGCACAAGCCTTATACACTCTTGGATCACTATCCAAAGCTGTTACTCCTCCTCTACAAAGAGCAAGGACAGAGCCCTGAGCTGCACCCAAACCTCCCTGCCCTGCTTTTGGTGTGCCCTGGATTGCCCTGACCCCAAGGTTACATCCAGGACAAAGGCTCAGAGTTACCTCGATGAAGATCCTTTCTGACAGCGAAGTGGAGCTCGGAAAGGAGAACACTTAGCAGGGCTGGATGTTTTTTAGGTTCCACTCAGAGGGCAGTGCCAGGACAACGCACGCTGTCTGTGGAGCGCCAGGGATGCGATGCAGGAGCTGGCCAGCAGCATTGCCTCCCTGAGGCTGCTGCCAGAGGCATGGCAGGAAAGCCCCGGGACTGGAGAGCCCCGCGGAGCTGTCCCTCACACCCACACCCACACCGCGGCTCCCCGGGCTCTGCTCGCTCCTGCAGCATCCCGTGCACCGGGCACAGGAAGCACCTTGCCTCATCATCTCATTCTCCCGGGCTAAAAATCAACTGCTCACAGGTTTTAGGAACGGACGAGGGAAAAAGTCATTTTTAGGTGTTTTCCTCACCCAGTCTCCTGAGAGCAAGGCAAGTCCAAACAAGAAAATACCCGGAAAGACTTGAAATCCATGTCCACTCCTCCTCAGGGGGACAGCCTGCCTGACTTCAGCAGCAGCTTTGCTTTCTCAAGAACAAAGCTGTAATTTGCCCCTCTCACTTAACCTCTGCCCAAGCTTTTCACCTGAGGCTCAGCTCCTTATTAGCAGCTCTTTAAACAGCCCCTCTGCCCCGGGGTGAACTCACCCTACCAGAACCCCTTCCACAGAGAGCAAAGGAAACAGCTCGTGAATTATTTTGCTTTTATCATAAATAACCTCTCCTCCTGGTGAAGGGATTTCCAGCCCGTTAACTCCGGGCCTGCTGCACGGAGGAGATGAACCACAGCCTGCAGAAATCAATAGCACCGACTCTAATGAGTTCTAAATCACGCTCAGCACGCCCGGAGATACATCCCACACTTCCAGCACAGAAAAATATGGATATCCGTAGCTGCACTGGCAGTAATATATGCTAATGAAGGTAATGTAACCTAACAACACGTGAATTATTGATGTGGGCATGTTTGAACAGAAAAATCAGCAAGGAATCACACCACACTGATCCAGTGTTTGCTCACCAACAGGCAACTGGAACTGTGGCGGTCCTGAGAACACTCGTTACCATTTGATCAGCTTGAAAAGATCTTTTTGATCCACATCTCACCTGCTCCACAAGCCATTTAAATTCCACTTTCTCATGTGACACTAGGTGATCTCAACAAGCCCTCTATACTGGTTATCAAAGGAGACTTTTACACACTCAGTTTCCCCTGAGCTTTTCAGATATTTATGACAAATCATATTGCTTTGCCCGAATTATTTTGTTTAATCTTATATATCAGAGTCACAGATAAGGGCTGGCTTAGCCTCTGACTCACAACAATTCACAGAAGTCCAACTCTCTTGAATGCAGCGGAGTTGCTCCTGATTGCCATGAGGCACGTGGAGAATGGAACCAGTTCCTTTGTCTGGCACAGCTCTGGTTCCCAGGATGCCAAGGCAGTTGACTCAGCTCTATCCTAAAATAAACACGGTTTGTCTACCTAGCCAGGTTTGTCACATCCATCACCATGTTCTCCTAATGTATTTCGGGAAAATTCATTTTGTACCACGGTAAAAGCAGGATATACGTTCAATAACCATCAGTGTTAATTTCGCTGTTATTCCATTACCCTGTGAGATCTAATCATTCTGTCTGTACTTTGGGGTGGGCTGGCTCCACCTCTGTGGTATCTGGGAACTACATTGCAGACAGGCTTTGTTTTGGTGAGAGCTGTTGGGGAATACGGATTTTTACAGTCTCATCATGTCCTCACCAGGTTACACTGATACGCATCATCCCCACAGGGATGTAGACAAAAGATTTCCTAGTTCACGCTGCAGCCAAAAAATCCCAACACAACCCGCAACCAATCGCACATTCCTGGGCGTTTTAGTGCTGCATTCAGGTGTGAGAGAGTTGAGAGGGCAGGGGAGAACAATGTCCCCTGCCCGGGGCCAAACGAGTCCCTGGGCTGTCCCCCAGGAACTCAGCCACTCTCCCCAGAGAAATCAGCACCCTCAGTGCCCAAATCAGCTTTGCAAAGCCACAGAGAAGAAAGCAGAGCTTAACTGAGATAATTAAAACAGCTGCTTATTTCGGCAGTTATCACATTACCTCCTCTCAAAGCAGGCCATTAATCTCACTGATGATAACATATTGCACGCTGCTCCTCAGTTTCTCCAGCGCTTGTAAGAGAAACACACACGTTTTTCCAGTTGTATTTATGAATATTTGGGGTTTTTCTTTGAGGAGGGAGGGCTCTAGGGGACTGCTGCGTGCTTATTTGCCATGTTTAAACAGATAAACACACAGTGAAAGATAACCCCTTTTCATTTATTGAATAAATGTGCCACAATTCCCATCACCAGAGCCCGGTGACAACCAAGGGACACGTACGTGTGCGCAACCATGCAGGAGCACATTCTGATTTTGTTTTACCTTTTCCGGAGCCGGGAACTGCAGGTGGTTTACTTCCAAAGGCGTGATCAAAGGAACTGTCTGAAAACCATCTTCGTTGGATGGTGGTTTGTTGTTCTTGTCGTTCAAATTACTCCCCAGCTTCACCATCCTTGCACCCGGCTTTCCAGACCTGGAAGAGGGGGAGATGAGCAATGTCACAGGGGCAGTGGGAAGGGGACAATTCCTGCCTTGCTAAGCTGGGTTTGGGTTCAGGTGGCGGTCCCTGGGTTTCAGGGAATGTCACTTCACTTCACCAAAGCATTAGCCTTACACAGACGCCCCACAAACAGCCTCTAAACGCTAAAAACAGCATCTAACCCCCAAAAACACTCTCAAAACCCCAAACCCAGCCTTTTAACACCACAAACAGCCTCTAACCAAACCCCTCGCTGTCAGCCCAAACACAGCGGATCCCGAAGCGCCGGCAGAGCCACCAGCACTGGTGTGAATGCCACCAACGCGACTGGGAATGCCACCAGCACCACCGGGAATATCACCAGTGCTGGCAGGAGAGCCACCAGCACCACCGGGAATGTCACCAGTACCACCGGGAGTGTCACCAGAACCGCCACCACCGCGGACACGCAGTGGGACACGGGGACACGGGCACAAGGGGACACGGCGCGTCTCCCACTGACCCCAGGAGGGTTTTTTTTACCCCTCTCCCATTTTTGCACCCCCTTTAAGGGTTCAGACCCCCCCTCCCCTGCACATCCCGGAGCACTCGGAGGTTCCCCTGTCCCAGCTCCCCGGGAGCGGGGGTTCAGCGGGCACGGCTCCGTTACTTACTGCCAAGCAGGCGGCGAGAGGCGGCGGCGGGGCCGGTGTGGAGCCCGCGGTGTCCGCGGGGGGAGCGGTGCTGAAGGGACAGCGCTGCGCTCGCTGCGGCTCCGCCGGTGACTGAGGCGGGCGGGGCGGCGGCTCCTTCCCCCCCCACCCCCCGCTCCCTCCGCCATTCCCCGCCCGCCCTCAGCGCCGCGGCCCCGCGCGCCCCCTGGCGGCCGCGCCGCGCTCACCGCGCGCACAGCGCCCCCTGCAGGCCGCGGCTGAGGGAGCGGCCGTGTCCCCATGGCCGGGAGGGGACAGGAGCGACACCGGCACGGCCCTGCCCGGGCGCTGACAGCACCGGGGCACAGGTAATCCTGGGCGGCTTCATGGGGACAGGGGCGCTGTTGTCACATTCTGGGCCTAGGTGGTGTTGAGCGCTGTGTCGCTCGCTGGGGTGTCAGATGGGATCGTGGAATGGGTTGGGTTGGAAGGGACCTTAAAGATCGCCTGGTTCCTTCTCTGCCATCGTCAGGGACGCCTTCCACTGTCCCAGGCTGCTCCAAGCTCTGTCCAAGCTGGCCTTGGATCTTCCAGGGATCCAGGGGCAGTCACAGCTTCCTTCTGTTCCAGCACATTGCCAGGGGAGCTCTGGGGGTGCTGGGGGGGCACAGAGGGGATGTTCAGGGCTGTTCCAGGGAGGAGAGAAAACACTCTGTGAGGNCGTTCCTGATGCAGAGTTCCCTCTCCTGCTTCTTTGCAGGCACTGGAACGTGCTGTGGGGTCTCCACACAACCTTCTCCAGGCTGAACATCCCTAATTTTCTCACCCTGTCCCCATAGGGAAGGTTTCCCAATCCCTTTTCCAGCTTCCTGGCCCTCAGTCACTCTCCCTGGTGCCCACTGGAATACCTGACAGGAGGTTGGACCAGCTGGAGGTCAGTCACTTCTCCCAGCTAACAAGAACAGGACAAGAGCAAACATCCTCAGGTTGCACCAAGGCAGGTTTAGATTGGATTTTAGGAAGAATTTCTTCATGAAAGGGTGGTCAGACAGGGGCAGCAGTGGAATCACCATCCCTGGAAATGTTCAAAAGGAATCACCATCCCTGGAAGTGTTCAAAAAGAATCACCATCCCTGGAAGTGTTCAACAACCATGTAGACATGGCATTTACAGTTTAACAGTGGACCTGGCAGTGCTGAGTTGATGGCTGGACTCAATGATCTTGGAGGTCTTTTCCAGCCTTAGGGATTCTGTGATTCTCACATGCTGGGATGGAAGGACAGGACCACAGCCACCATCCCCTGCAGAGGGAGGCTGAGGTCTCTTGGAGACACAGGGTACTTTGGGATGACTTCAGCTTGATTTGTTTATAAATTTAGAATTTGCCTCCAGAGCTCACAACTTGGCATTTTTCACGAGACCTAAATATACTCCTTGAAGGCATGAACTGTTTCCATAATAAAGCCTTTGAGAACTGACTTGTGAAAACTCATTTAAAGCTGTATTTTGGCAGAGGGAGGGGAAGTGCTGACTGCAGTGGTAGAGCTTGTTCACAGTACAGAGGGAAGAGCTGAGAGGAAGGGAGTAGAGAAGGGCAGCTAAAACTACCTGCTACTAACATCACCTTACACGGCCCATTAAAGAGCCTGTTTCCAACAGTTTCACCAGTTTTTCATGCTTGGGTTGGAATTTTTTCCATCACATTTCTGGATCAAGGCCAAACTTCTACAGTAAATTTCACTCAAGAGGTTTTTTTCTGGGTTTAAGAATAAAGTTGTGCCACAGATACAACTTAACCTTGAACAACTTTTGCTTGGAGTGTTGCAGATTTTTGGCAGGTAGTTTTTTGGTGTTCTCAGAATATCTGGGGGGAAAAAATCAAACATATCAGAAGGTTTGGGGAGTTCACATTCAGGAAAGATTTCTTAAGCAGGGATCCTCTTAGATCTGATCCATCAGAGGTGTGTTCAGCTCTAGACTGAACAAGATTTCCACTGAAATTACAACTCCAGGCTGCTGCAGACCAGACCAGGGAGAGATGCCTACAAAGAAAGCTGGCAGGCTGCATCCCACAGATAAGGGAAAGTGTAGGATTTAGGCTCTATAGGTCTGGGGAAGCACATAAAAAACCTATTCACTAAAGATTATTGATGAAATTGCTACAATCTAATGTTTAAATATTGCAGTAATACCAGAAATCAGCCATCCATGCCCACCTGGGATAAGATCTTTGCAGAGATACAGTAGGTTACACACCCTGCAAAGTTCTTTTCTCATGTCCCTGTGCTGGTTCAGCCCAAGATGATCATTAGGACCTTCAAAACGTGGAGGCTGTAAGAAAATCCAAGAGCACACACTTTGCCAGTGGTGCCAAAGCCTGGTGTCATCGCAGACCCTGAGCCAAAGCCCCAGAGGCTCCTGTCAGAGCATTTGGTGCTGCTCTGTGCAGCACCACCGAGGCTGGGAGGAGCCCTGGAGCACAGCCAGTGCCTGAGGCAGGGACAGCAAGGGCAGGATGCTCAGGGCTGCTTCCAGTTGGGTTTTGAATAACTCTGGTGGGTGGAGACACAAATGCTCTGGGAAACCTGTTCCAGTGTTTAGTCAACCTTGCAGTAAAATCGATTTTCTCATGTTTAAATGAAATTTCCTGTGTTTCAGTCTGGACCCTTTGTCCCTTTTCCTATCACTGGGCACAGCTAAGAAGAGGCTTCTCCAGCCTGAGCAATCCCAACTCCATCAGCCTCTCCCAGAGGGGCAGATGCTCCAACCAAGACAGTGCAATTACAGCAACTCGTTCCCAAATTCCAGTATATTACATTATAGGATCTGAAGTGATTTGACCATCCAGAGATTAACAGATCTGTGCTTACCTCCCACTGAACATATGGATTTGAACTACTCTAGCTCCTCTGTCAGCAAAGTGGCTATTTTTAATGGAGGCAATAGGAAATATTATTAAACAATGCAAAGGAAACATTGCATTGCAACTCCATGAAAATGGCATTGGGGTTTTCCACCTTTATCTGGTAATTACCAACTTGAGGGCTCTGTTGAAAAGCAAAGTGATGTCTTTCATGTTCTTTCATGATGTCTTTCAAATGCATCCTGTGATCTAAAAACCAAATAATTTTCATCCATGTCAACACTGGCAATTAATATTCTGCTTAGCCAAAGTATTACATTAATGACACCTAAGCTGATGCTCTGACTTCAGAGAGGTCTTAAGCAACACTTCACAAACACAGTGATGTGAAATCTCCAGAGTCATCTGTGTAAACCCATGGAAACTGGGGTTGCATCATGAAAAAATAAGGTTGCAAATAAGGTTACCTGCTTGTTCCACACCTCTACTCAGTTGAACTCACAGAATTTAATATATTAACTTTTTTTTTTGTTATGCCTGAATACTCTTCATGGTAACAAACCTAAAGGGCAATGAGGGGAATCCCCTTCCTTCTTGTGCATTGCTCCCAGTATAAAACACCTTTCGTGTAGCTGCAAATCTCCTGATAACTAACCAGAGCTCAGCTCTGCTGGAGATGTTCCATGTGCCCCAGAGAGCCCAGCTCAGCATGGCCAGCACTGCAGCACTGGCACCACGAACCACTTTTCTCCCAAAAACTTTCTGAGTGCCAGCAGCAAGAACCTGTGAAAAAATGAGCAGATGCTGCTTTTACCTTTTGACTTTCAGGGTGGGAGCACATTTTAAGCAACGTTTTTCAGTGGCACCATCTGAGAATTTTGGCAGTGTGGTGGAGGGAGATGAGCAGAGAGATATCCAAAGCCTCCCTTGGAAATACATCCAGTAACTTCCATTTCCTCCACAAGACTGAACCAGCCCTGTGACTACTTAGGGTCAGTGTGGCCCATTTCAGTTTGAAAATACTTCTTTGCAAAATACCTCTCTCATAAACAAACAAACAAAGAGACTACCAGGAGTAAATTTACTTAGCAGGATGCTTCATGGCAAAAATAGATGTCTGAAGTTGCCAGCAAGATCCCAAAAGTGAACATTCTGCAGGGACAACATTAAAGCAAGCCCAAGTGAGTATGAGAAATCAGAGTAACACACAGATTTTCTTACAGAGCCAATTCAGAGCCTGACATTTCCGCCCACACAGCACAGCTCAGTGACAGGCAATAAGACACAGCAGCAATATGAGCAACATGAGACTCCAGAGGAATAAACAATATATTTCTTCTGTCAACAAAAATATATGCCTCTCTTTATTCCTTTCATAAGTCTCCCACAATTATTAATGCACTGGGTTTGTGTGGCAGGGGGGCTGCAGGGGCGGCTTCTGTGAGAAGCTGCTGGAAGTTTCTCCCATGTCCCACAGAGCACCTCCAAGGGGGAAACACCTCTGGAAAGCAGATTTAGGAATGGGGGGTAAAAGTGCACAGCTGCAGGCAGGAGAGAGGAGTGAGAATGTGTGAGAGAGAGAGGAACAGCTCTGCAGACACCCAGCATGGGGGAGAAGGAGGGGAAGGAGATGCTCCAGGTGCCAGAGCTGAGATTCCCTTGAAGCCCAAGGTGAAGCCCAAGTGAAGCTGAGCCCAGGAAGAAAGGAGGGTAACAGGGCTTGGGTATAAACTTTTCACTGTATTGTGAATTCTTCAGCTTGTAAACAAAATATCAGTCACAGCACAGTTCAGCCTCTCCCCACTTGAAGCCTGAACACATAAATCAACTTCTCTTCAATGTTAATGAATATTATTCTACTCACTTGCTCCTTGATCTATGAAACACTTATTGTCTCACTTCATAAAATACATTTCCTGCACACCAAGCATTTTTCTCTATAACGTTCCTGCTCATTAGTGTAAGGGACAATATTTTATCTGTTTTCATATATGGAAAATCTGGGACCAGGCTATCAATGAAAGCACTGGAAAATGCATGAATGTGAAGTAGGGGTTACTAAGAAGAGAAACTACAAAACTTAAAGGCACTGAGTGAGGACAATTCAGGAATTCACAATAGTCACGGTAGGGCAGTCTTAGGAGTAACATCATCCACCTCAGACTGTTCTACCAAAAGATCGTGTTTGTTTCTCGTTCACCTGAGTTAATGTCAAAATTAGTCCAATACAGCAGTGAAAACCAGTACAGTGTTCTTTTCCTTGGGAGATCACACACAACCTAGCACCATACTCAAAAGTTTCTACCCTTTCTGTAGCTGAAGGAATTTAAATACAAGGAGGTGTAAAAAGGGACCAGTCTGTTCTAAGCTGGGTTTAACTGCTCGTAATCACTGCTGTGAGGAGTTCATCCATTCCAGAGTTCCACCAGCACCACTGACTTCCTGTCACACACTGCAGGAGCCAAAAAACAATCATATAGCAGAACAGGGGAAAAAACTAAAAGCCATGTTAGTTTATTATTCATTTCAAAATGCAGGAGATTACAAAGATTCTGGAAGAGAGGGAACATTTGCCAGTGCCACCCTGAGCCTTCCTGCACAGCTCTTTCAATCTGCCTCTGTTCCTCCTCAAACAGGACTGCCAGGAGTGCAATAAATCTCACACATTCCCAGCATGGAGGGATCCTGTCATGACCTCTTGGGAGATGACACAAATCAGATTTATTCACAGCCCAGCAACATCACCCCTCAGGTGAGACACAAATGTGGAGTCCAAATTTAGAGAAAGAAGAAGAGGTCCTCTCTTAATCTGCTCCCCATATCCAGCACAAGAGACATGATAAAAAGAGGTGCCACAGTCACTGGGAGGTCAAAGCTCAAAGCACTCAGCATCTTCCAGGAGGTGATCACCCTCCCTGGATTAAGGCATATTCCTTTTTTCCTTTTTTTCCTCCGTAACTTTTCTCCCAACAAAATGAAACTGCAGCTATCTACATTAACTTTTCCTAGGCTGAAGCTTTCAAATGTGAATTTTTCTGCCTCAGATCAGAGGGTCCTGATGCCGTCACTAATGAGTGAGAAACTTCCTGTGAATATTAAAAATCCACTGTGGCTTAATATACTTCAATAAACTTGCTCTTTTCCTCCTACAGTAAAATTCCTCTTAAACCATAGGTTCTCCTGCTACTTCAGTTTGCTGGAAAGCCCATGATGTTAAACCCATCCATGGCTGTTTTGGTTTTGATGTAAATTCCAACCATCAGAGTTATGTAAGTGCTTATGCAATGAAAAGAAACATAATACACAAACCTGCCCATGTCACTGAGAGTTATTTACAAGAGCTACAAATCAAAGTTCTGTTTTGCTTTATATTTAAGGGCCTACTGCACAGGCAAAATGTCATATATGCCCCAAATTTGCTTTCAGTCACTTTCCCCTCCCAAAGAAAAAGAAAACTACAATTCAGCTGCCTGCTGAAGGCTATTCCTTAGACAGAGTCCATGCAAAATTGTATTAGAAGCTTTGAAGTTAAAACATGAACATTGACTAGCAGGGAGGGCCCTAAAGACAAAGACATTTACTGGATGTGAATGTTCAGTGAAGACAAAGGTCACCTTCTACTTCCCCAAAATCAAACCATGTTGGAAACTCCACATCCTGCTCTCAAGTTTTGCTTCAGAGATAAAATCATTTCATGGAAGGAATCAGCAGTGAAATATTATTAACCTTGGTGATTGATTATGTTGTAATGGCCAAGTTATGATAACCTCAAGGCCATGGGAGTGCAGAGCCTCAGTTGGTGGGGCACAGGAATCTGGTTCATCCCAGCTCCAGAGCAGATGGGGCACAAGCAGAGGAGCTGCTGGGCAAGCCAAGCCTCCAGCCTGCAGGAAATGAGGTTTGATCTCAATTGGTGGCTTTGGGCCAAATGAAGCAGGAAACAAACCCTTCTGAAAATGCCCACAAACTGGAAATTCCCAGAAAGGTCACTTCAGAAACATCAAAACACTTCCAAAACACGAATCCCAAGTTCCCAAGGCTGCAGCTGATCGGTGACATCGTCTCTGGCAGCAGCAGCAGCAGCATCTGCACACAGCAGCTCCACACAGTAGCTGTGGGAGCTCCTGAAGCTCCCTGGCTCCTGTGCAGAGGATGCTGAGGACACCCTGGGAAGGCTGCCCAGAGCCACAGCTCCACAGCAGGGAGTGCAAGAGCTCCAGCAGCCCAGCCTCAGCCAAGCTCTCAGTGCTTCCAGACATGGAAATCACTGTGGAGTTCAGGCTCCCAGCACTGCCCTGCTTTCAGCTTTACAGCCTTTGGAAGTGGTAGCCCAAGGCCACCAGCTGGAGTTTCGAGCCTCCAGAACTCCAAGGCAGAGTTGCCTGGGTTGAGCTGCTCCAGGAGCCAGGCAAGAACTCCTCAAATGGGATAACTGCAACCAAAACATGTCAGGATGTGCTGATTCCAGCAAAACTTTGACCAATTAATGTCCAGCTAGCATGGAACGGTGATACAAACCCCAAAGGCTTCACTCTCCACTGCTTACCTTCACCCAGAGTCATTTGTGTTTATGACACAGAGGGAAAAGAGCTTATCCAGACCAGCTTTTGGATCATGAGATAAGTGTCTGACACCATTATTTACAGGTAACAGAAATTCAGCAGCAATACCTTTGGCTGCTCCCTTCCACCTCTGTACCACAAGGAGCCTCCTCAGATCTCCTGGCAACTGCTCACAGAGCTGAGATGAAGAAACGTCAAACTTTGAGAATAAGCCGGAGTTTATGTTCTGTATAGAAAGGTAAATTATGCACTGAGAGCAAGGCAAAGCAAAGACAAAGTGTGACCTCTGTATTTGCACATCTGCTTCAGTTCACACTCCAAGGGAGATTGGTTATTAAAAACTTCAGGTAAGTGCTCTGCATTTTGAAGGATGTGAAGGAACAGCAGTGCTGCCCAGGAGCCACAGCAGGACAGTGTGACACTTGCTCTTGGTTCTGCAGTGAAGATTAAGATTTTCAGAGAATAATCAGTTCTTTTCTGAATCTCTGCTCTGTGATCCAGTGCCCTGAGGTCCTTTATTTACTTCTCACTCCTTTTAACAAAGAGGATTTCCATGACGTTTTTCATGTTTATCCAACCCTTTTTCTCCTTGTTGAGCACATTACTTACTTGGAACATGTGAGATATTTTAATGCAACACTGTAATTACATTACTTCTGCATTTTACCCTTAAATGATCACATGAATTTAAAAAAAGAATGCACAGAGGTCTGGTTTGTAGGGCTTGAGCTGGGTTCTTCTCCAGGCCCTTTTCTCAGCAGTTTAACTGCTCTGATGACCCTTGGTCCCAACTGTGCCTTTGAAATCTGGTCACTACAGCAGAAAGCTGAACTTCATTACCCAAAAAGTCAAAAACTGAACCTGAATCAGCATTTTTTCCCCACTGTAACCAGCTGTTCTGGCCCAAAGTGATTTGAAAAATTTAAGAGCCTTTCAAAGTACTGCCAAATAAAACTTCTTGATTAGTAGATCCCAACCAATTAATTACCTCATCATCACCACACAGACCCTTTAGACTGAAGGAGGTACATTGGGATGATTTAGGGCCATACTTATCTTTTATAATTTCTTTTAAAACAGCCCCACAGTCAGAGGTCTGTATTTATCCAAAGAATCTTAATGTGTTGGCTAAACTTCATGCAGAGATTTAGGTTAATGCACCTCATCTATCCTGTTAAAGTAGCAATTATGCATCTGGAAGAAAAGTGTTTCCAGGGCCCCTGAAGTCCGTGCCAGTAAAGTACCAACTGCAGCTGCAGTTTACAAGAAAGGAAAAGTTAGAGTAACAACTCTACAATTTACAGAGCAGGATTATAAACTAAATATTCCCAACACAAACATTTCATTGATAGAACTGTGGGGACAGGGAGATCATCTCATTTAGTCAAAAAAAAACCTCAACGCCCTGCCAAAATCCCACGTGTGACTCTAAACATGTGTTTTGAAAATACCAAAGAACTGTGACATTTTTGCTCTGCCAGAAAAATGATCACATCTTGATTGAATACTTTGCCTTCTCATTTCCTTTTCCAAGCTGAAATGTCAACTATTTTAAGTAAAATCTGAATATTACCCAACCACAAACCAAAAGAGAACCTTGATGCTGCAGCTGTCCCTGAAAAGGCACATTCCAGTTCCACACTTGCAGTTTTACCATGAAGAAAACAGAGATGAAACCTTTCCAAGTGCTTTGCTGCCTAATGACACCATCACCAGTGTGTTATTAAAGCTCAACACTGACACTGCAGTCATTAGATCTGCAAACACCAAGACATTATGGCAGGAGAAAACAATCCTTTTATTGAAAGCCAGGGCATCTCATTGTGACAGGTGAATGTTTTACTCCCAAGATGAACCCCATATACATAACTATTCTTATGCAGTTTTCATGTTCCATTCACACACAATTTGCTGTCTTAAAAGGCTTTAAGAGTCAATCAAGGGTTCAAGTATTAAGCTGCAGAACAGAAAAAAATGATATTGTGTTATTGAAGTCAGGTAGATAAACAACACCTCCTGATTGTGATGGTACCATTATGTGCCTCAGGATGAACAGGAGAGAGAAAACATTCACCTGGTTTCATATTCCAAATACTCACTGACATTCATGTATAAATGGATGAAAGAACAGAGAGGGTTATTGTGTAATATTTTAATATCATAAAGTTAAATTTATGCAAACCAGGAAAAAAGGAAAGCGGGGTTTATGTCTTGTGTGGAGTTCTGCCTTACTGAATTTGTGTTTATTATTCTGACAAGCTACAAAAATAAAAGATATAAATACAGAGACAACAGTAAATGTGTATCTTTTCCTTTGCAAGCAAACTGTCACAATATTATGCTCATTAAAAAGCTTTCTAAAACTAATATCTCAGTGAAACACCAGACTTAATGGCTTGAGATAAATATCTTGCAACAGAGCTGTTTAAGCCACTGTAAAAACAAACCTCTTAAACAGCAGAAGCACAAACACCAAGCAAACAACAGAGAACCTGTGTTCCCTGAAGTCACTTTGCAGTCTTGCACTGACTCCAGGAAGAACTAGATCAAAATAAAAGCTTTCACTTTGTTTGTATTTCCTTTGGGGCTGAATCTTCCTTTCTTTTCTTGCTACACCCAGCCAAAGATAGACTCATCCTAGAGAAAAAAACTGATATAAGTGATATGGTACATTCCCATTAATATAAAAAAAATGAAGTCTCTATATCAAGTGGGACAAATAAAAACTGTTCAGATCCTTCAGACTGTACTTTAGACCATCATGGAAGGATTGGGCTCAAGAAGAAGGCAAAGCCCACCTCCCTTTGCCTTGGCAAAGTGCAGAGCCCTCCCCGTGAAGATGGAGCTGCTCTGCTCCCCAAATCACTGAAATCTTGCAAAAAATTGAGCTCAATGTCAGTAACACCTTCGAATATAACTGACATTTATTATAATGTTATTATAATAACATTAAACAAGATGAGTGCACATTTTTAGTACTATTAGTTTGCTTATTTTAGGGGTTTTTTTTGCCTTTAATTGACTGCCTACATACCCTGTCCAGGTATGCCCCATTCTGTGACCTCTGGATCCTGTTAGAGCCTGCAGGAGAACATCAGGTGGAGGAAAATCATTATTTGCAGTCACATGGAATCTAATCTTAATTGCAACATTCCAAGGAGTAACTAGGTAGCATTAAAATTCAAGTAGACTTTTGTTCTCTCAAAAAAAAAACCTATTTGTAGAGGCAATAAAATGCAGCATTAATTTTCTACATTTATTAATCTAGGGGAAAAAAAAAAGATAAAAATGAACCCAGTTTATTCAGACTTGTTGATCCCTATCTAAATATCTCCTAGAATTATTCCATTTGCTTCGTGATTAATGAAAAATTCAGATCAATAGGAGACTTATCTCTTAGATTTGATGTTGTGCAAAGTCTGCTAAGTAGAAAGAAGGTATTAGAATTGATGGTTTTCACTGAAACAGGGCTTAATAGGAGATTCTCAGTTAAAGCTCCTGAGAAAGGGGGTAAAATTACAATTAAGGATAAAGTAAGAGAGGAGGAGGAGGGATTGGTTGGTTGGTGAGA
Source organism: Rhabdornis inornatus (assembly GCA_013397075.1). Lineage (NCBI taxonomy): Eukaryota > Metazoa > Chordata > Aves > Passeriformes > Rhabdornithidae > Rhabdornis > Rhabdornis inornatus. The sequence continues at coordinate 303,057 of VWZS01009843.1, forward strand.
TTTTTCAAGTCACTGGAAATTATATATAAAGCAAATGCTCTTTCTCTAAAAGAAATGAGTGGCTGGAAAGGGGACAGGCCCTGTCCATAAATCCAAGGTTAAACAGCACATGGTGATCCATAAGAAACAGAAAAGCAGCCAATATGGTAATATGGCAAATCCACCCAGGAAATCATATACAAGCAGGATTTTGGGTTTTTTGGGTTTTTTTTTTCTCACAATAACTTGGAATCTAATAGTCTATTCAAGATTTCTCCTCCTTTTTTCTTGACACTTCTTTTTTGTGAAATCAAACAAACATAAATCCAGGAAGATTTTTTTTTTTTTAAATTCACTGTCCTACACATCCATGGATGTGTGTGTCTTACACACAGATATATGTCCAACATACACATTAATAACTTTGCACAAACACTTCTGCAATGATCTCAGCTGGGGAGAAAGCACATGGAACAGCTTCCATGGGAGAAGAGATTTATTAGATTGGAACTTCTCAGCATAGAAATATGACAGAGGCCAATGGAACCTTGAACATGAATAGCACATAATGAATAATTAATATAATGTCATCATTCCAGAATTAATCAGGAATTGGGTTTAAAGCCAAGAGGAGTAGTGTTTTTGCACACAATGCAGAATATTTGCACAATAATTGTGGAAGAAGTGGCTGAAGCATATTTCAGTGGAATTTCTTCTCCTATTCAATCACATCCACTGGGGTAGAGATTCCTGTTCTGAACCAGAACTGCACTTCTTTTGTTCTCATGAAGAAGATTTTTGAGGGAGTATTTTCTCATCATGTGTGTGGAAATCTAATCCAACATTTTGCAAAATAAGACACTGGCAGGAATGGTCCCACATTTTGGGTACACCCCAACATCCCCCATGTGGAAAACTTTGATCAGCACCAGTGCAAGGGAAGAAAAAGGGCTGAGGGTAAAAGTGGCATTTTTTAACTTGCCTGGTAGCTCTTCATGGATTAGTAGATTCTTTTTCCTAATAATTCATCCAACTGTGAGGTCAGAAATTCCAATTCCATTTGTAAGCATACACTGTATTATCTTAAATTGTGCAGCAGCTACAATGCCTCTAATTGAAATTGGCTGTATGCAGAGCACCAGTTTTAATTCCCAAGTCATTTTCCAGTAATGAAAGAGCTGCATTCAGGGCACAGAGTGAGAACACGTTCGATGGTTTTGTTAAATTGTGTTACAGCAACCTTTGGGGAGCATCTAATTTATTTATTGTATGTATGAAATCAACCACTATTTTCCTATGTGAAAAAATAAATTATTATTCATACAACTGCTGCCTTGGACCCATCTGTGAATTAGTTTAATTATGTATTTCACATGTTCAGAAAAACTTGCAGATGTTTTATGTGCATGTCTTTAATGTCAGACTGCAGCAAACACTTCCACCATCCTTCCTCCAAATTAACACATACAAGACCCTCCATGAAACAAAAAAGGTTTCTTCCAAAAAAGCTGGGAGTGCCTAAAGCATGAAATGAATTCCATTTGTGAGTTGTAAAACCTACTACCCAAAATGAACAGCTGAATGGACCTTAAAGCTCGGGATCTCCACTTGTATTAATAATTTGTTTTCTCTAGTAAAATAAAACATTATCAGTTCATTTCCTACCTTCTCCATCAAACTGGCTGCAGGTCAACAGTCGACTTCTGAACCTTTCATTTTCTTCAAGCATTTTTGAAATCACTTTCCAGACCTTGTGCCAGACTTTGGACTGAAAATAAAATGTGAAGCATATAAAAAGTTTGCATTAAAACATTTATAGGGCAGAACTTTGAATTCCCCACAATGGCTATGAAGTCCAGCTGGGTTTTTTTGTTGAGGACAGGAAAGAAGGGAAGAAGGGATATATATTTGAGATATATGGAAGATTTAAAAGTCAGAAATATAAATTCCTCCATGAATTTTCACATGAGATCTCCACCTCCTTTCTTGCCTAGAACTCTTGTATTTATCCAGGACTTGAGAAGGGCCATCAGGACAAGCAAAGCTCATGAAAATAAGTGTAGAGCCATTAAGCTCTCCTCAAAGTCATCCAAAATGGGGGGGGAAAGATTGTGTAGTTTTCCAGGAGCAAAAAATTTCCCATGTGGTCCCTCAGCAGCAGCATAACTGAGGCCCCAAACTCAGATTCCAGAATAACAATGCTCTTGCCTATTTCATATAAAATCCATATTAATTTGTTTTATAGATGTTGAATACCTTTATTTTAGAGGCATATAGCTCTGTCCATAGTGAGCACATTTCAAACCTGTGCATTGAAAAGATTAAACTGGAATGGCATTCAGGCAGAGGTGGCCTAACAAATAGAAATGGCTGTTAACACGCTGATGTTTGGACTTTTGCTGGACCTCATCTGAGAAACTTGTTTAAATCTAAAGATAATTCCTTTCTCGAGGACATTTATTGCTAAAACATTCTATACATTCCTCATTGTTTTTGAAGACTATTCAATGCACCAGGAGAGCCATATTCCAGGATGTCATTAGCTGTTCCTCTGCACTTGGTAGCATTTTGCTGTTTTTAAATCAAGTGTCTATGACAGGATTCTGTTCTAGTCCAGCTGATTACTTGTACTTCACACATTACAGAATCTCATAATGAGTTACTGCTTAACAAACGTCCTTCTTAAAATTTCAAGCATTTGTTGAACTACTGAACAGGAACAGAAACACATTTGTGAAGCAGAAAGTAATTCTGCATTGCTCCAAGGATGGCATTAATAGCTCGGGTTCCTGCCTTCGCTTATTTGTAACTCGTGGGATTTCTTTGTTTAAAACATGAGAGGAAGAGAAGCTGCAGAGCTTTTTCCTGCTGGGTTTCACCCCCAAGGTGTGCTGCACCCTGGCCCCAATCCAGCAAAGCATTTCAGTACAGGCTTTAAGTCAACAGCAGACTCTCATTTTTCAAGGTAAGCACACACTTAAGTGCTTTATTGAATAAGAGCCAGAATTTTAAAGCCTCCAGAGAGGGAAGATAATACCATTTTTTCTTTTCTGTAAGTAAGGTTTTCAGTAACAGGCTACCAATTCCATCTTTTAATCTCCCTCATGCTCTCACACAGAGAGAACAAGGAGCTTTCTCAAATGCCAAGGCAGCTAATTGAGCTGCCACACTTTATACCTTTTTCTTCTTTCGTTTAATGACTTTATCAGCATTTCTTGAAGGGATGGGAAAGTCAAAGGTGTCAGCCTTAGCTTCTTGAGGGTCACCTGGAAAGAGTTTAGAAAGCATTTTTTGAGTATTTACAATGTGTTCTAAGGAAGATGCTGATTGCTGGCACAGGTTGCCCAGAGAACTGTGGCTGCCCCATCCCTGGAAGTGTCCAAGACAGGCTGGATGGAGTTCTGAACAGCCTGGTCTAGTGGAAGGTGTCCCTAGGAAGGGGATGGAACTTTAAAGGTCCCTCCCAATCCAAACCACTCTATGATTCCAGAAGGATCCTTATTTCTGGTCCCCTTACATGGTATCAATCCTTCCATCCTGCAGCTTGTCCCATTCTTCTTTACCCCATTATAACCATGCGGAAGTGAGCATCTCTCAAATGCCACAAAGCAGATTTCAAAACTACACAGCACCCACACATTAGACAAAAGGCTTCTGGGAGCTTTAAATTCCCTCTCTTTCCCAGAACTGGACACAGCAGTCGATGTGTGACCTCACCAGTGCCCAGAACAGGGAAAGAATCACCCCGCCGGGTTTTGCTGGCCCCGCTATTCCTGGTAAAGACAATTAAGCCACACTTGAGCCACTCCAGCCCTCAGCGAACCCGACACACGGGGGCTGGCCGGGGCTCTCACGTACCGCTGCTGGTGCGGCTGCCCGGTCTCCTCTGGCCGCCGCTCCCCGCTCGCCTCCCGCTGCCGCCCGGCCCGGGGCTGGGCCTGGGGCTGGGCCTGGCCCGCGGCTCCGGGGCGGCCCTCGGGGCCCCAGCCCGGCCCGGGNGAGCCGGGGACTGGAGGAGCCGGGCTGGGGGTCTGTGAGGGGAACCGAGGGGAGAGCTCAGTGAAAGGAGCCCAGGATTGTGAGACCAGCCGGGTCTGAGGGGGCAGCGAGGGCTTGGTGAGAGGAGCAGGGGGTCGGTGAGCGGAGCCGGGGACTGAGGAGAGCCGGGGGTCGGTGAGCGGAGCCGGGGACTGAGGAGAGCCGGGGGTCGGTGAGCGGAGCCGGGCTGGGGGGCTGGGAGGGAAACCGGGGGGAGAGCTCAGTGAAAGGAGCCCAGGATTGTGAGACCAGCCGGGACTGAGGGGGCAGCGAGGGCTTGGTGAGAGGAGCCGGGGACTGAGGGCAGCCGAGGGTCGGTGAGCGGAGCTGGGGACTAAGGGGCTGGATGTTCCCCTATCCCTGGGCCAGCGCTGGAGTTTAGCACACATTGCCCCTGCCCGAAGCCACGTATTGATACATTTCATACAAGTTATTGATCTGTTTGTACCAGTGATAAGGGGACTCTGGGCTGAAGGTTGTTTGATGTCATGTTTGTCTCGATAAGCAGGGGAACCGCTGCCATCCCTTTGCTGCAGCGCCTGCACTGATCCAAAGATTTCCTCTCCAAACAGTGCACCCGCTCCAGCCACGTGCTGAACAATAATGAAACATCAAATATCTGTTTTGTTCTTCAGGCAGCAACAGATGTGTGACACTGACAGGATGTCTGGCGGGGTCAGTCCAGCAGAGTCCCGTTGCAGCCATGGGTTTGGTGGATATGGACAGTGACAACTGGCATCCTCAAACCACTGAAGAGCTCAAGTCATAGAATCATGGAATGGTTTGGGTTGGAAGAGACCTTAAAGCCCATCTAGTTCCATTCCCAGCCATGTGTAGGGATACATTCCACTGTTCCAGAGTGCTCCAAGCTGCAGTGTCCATCCTGGCCTTGGATGCTTCCAGGGATCCAGGGGCAGCCACAGCTTCTCTGGGCACCCTGTGCCAGGAGGGCCTCACCACCCTCACAGGGAAGAATTTACGTCAAGTCCCACTGATGTTTTCGTTCTCACTAAAATACTGCTCCAGATTACTCCCCAGAGTTCAATTTGCACAGGGCCTCAAATTAGAAATAATAAATTCTATTAAAATACCTGTTTTTCCTAATTGTTGCAGCAGCACTGGCAGCATGAATGGTGTTGCCCTTGAGAATGGATCCAAGAGACCAGGAAGCAAAACGTTGTCATTCCCCAAGCCTTGAAGAGGCTGAGGGTCCCTGTGTGTGTCCAGAGAAGGGAACGGAGCTGGGAAGGGTCTGGAGCAGCTGAGGGAGCTGGAAAGGGGCTCAGCCTGGAGAAAAGGAGGCTCAGGGGGAACCTTCTGGCTCCCTGACAGGAGGGGCCAGCCAGGTAGGCATCCAGGATGAGAGGGAACAGCCTCAGGCTGGGCCATGGGAGGCTCAGGGTGGACATCAGCAGGAATTTCCCCATGGAGAGGGTGCTCAGTGATTGAAACTGCCCAGGGAGGTTTGGATCCCCATCCCTGGAGGTGGCACTTGGTGCTCTGGGCTGGGGATGAGCCCCAGGCCGGACTTGGTGCTGTGGGATGGGGACAGGGCACAGGCTGGACTCGGTGCTGTGGGATGAGAACAGGGCAGGGATGAGGCCCAGACCGGACTCGGTGCTGTGGGATGGGGACAGGGCCCAGACCGGACTCGGTGCTGTGGGATGGGGACAGGGCCCAGACCGGACTCGGTGCTGTGGGATGGGGACAGGGCCCAGACCGGACTCGGTGCTGTGGGATGGGGACAGGGCCCAGACCGGACTCGGTGCTGTGGGATGGGGACAGGGCCCAGACCGGACTCGGTGCTGTGGGATGGGGACAGGGCCCAGACCGGACTCGGTGCTGTGGGATGGGGACAGGGCCCAGACCGGACTCGGTGCTGTGGGATGGGGACAGGGCCCAGACCGGACTCGGTGCTGTGGGATGGGGACAGGGCCCAGACCGGACTCGGTGCTGTGGGATGGGGACAGGGCCCAGACCGGACTCGGTGCTGTGGGATGGGGACAGGGCCCAGACCGGACTCGGTGCTGTGGGATGGGGACAGGGCCCAGACCGGACTCGGTGCTGTGGGATGGGGACAGGGCCCAGACCGGACTCGGTGCTGTGGGATGGGGACAGGGCCCAGACCGGACTCGGTGCTGTGGGATGGGGACAGGGCCCAGACTGGACTCGGTACTGTGGGATGGGGACAGGGCCCAAGCCGGACTCGGTGCTGTGGGATGGGGACAGGGCACAGACCGGACTCGGTGCTGTGGGATAGGGACAGGGCCCAGACCGGACTCGGTGCTGTGGGATGGGGACAGGGCAGGGATGGGGCCCAGGCCGGACCCGGCGGTCCCGGAGCTGTTCCCCCTCAGCGGTTCCCGCGCAGTGCGGGCGGGCCCCGCCAGGTGGCGGCCGCTCCCGCGTTACCGGCGCCGTCCCGGTGCCGCCGCTCCGGGCCCGCAGCGAGCGCGGCCCGCCCGGCATGCCCGGATCGTCGGCTATTGTACACACTGCCGGATAAAGGCACGCCGCGAATGCAGCTGCGAACGAGCAAAAACAGCTCGCACTGAGGCACAGTTCGCCAGAGTAATTGGTTGTTTCCCAGTTATAAAAGGGCATCTCCTGCCGGCTCCAAAAGGACTAAAAAGGAGGTTGTAGGGGTGACACAACCACCGAGTCAGGAGTCTTGAGATTAACCATGACCTCAAATATCAACTGTGACCTCCTGTATCAAGGAAAGGTTCTTTCCCCGGAGGGTGCTGGGCACTGCCCAGGCTCCCAGGGAATGGGAACAGCCCCGAAGCTGCCAGAGCTCCAGGAGTTGGGACAACACTCCCAGGGATGCCCAAGGTGGGACCGTAGGTGTGTCTGTGCAGGGCCAGGGGCTGGATCAATGACCCTTGTGAGTCTCTTCCACTCAGGATATTCTGTGATTCTACAATTCTCAATTCCACTCCTCCACAAACCCAAACTCCCTCCTCCTCTGTCAAAACCTCAACTGTACCAGTGAGGCAGCAGCTTCATGAGTTCATTTGGGATATTAAACCCAAAAACATCATTAAAAACTCGTCTGCAAACATCCCCAGGTCCATCCATCCCAAAGCCCTGGTAAAGAAATCCCTTCTTTAGCTGCAGTGCTGCCCACACCACAACCCCCCAGTGAATCCTCGCACACAAACCTAAAGAGCCCCGTGTTCATTCCACGGCTGTCTCTGCATTGTGCAGGAACACTCGCTGCTCTATCTGCCAGGCCAGGAGCTGCCTGTGCCAGCTGGCAGCTGCTTCCTTCCTCCGGCCTCCTCGGGGCACCACGGCTGCCAAGGCAGTGGTTTCTCAGCACCTGTACTCACAGAAATGCTTCCACCCTGCTAATGCAAACACACAGACCTCGTGGGGCACATTTTGTCCACTTTTCCCGACAGCACATTGCCAGCACTTTGATCTCAAATGCAAATTCAGCTCAGATCCTTTTTAGGATCTGCTGCTACTCAGAAAAATCAATGCCACCTAAAATCTCTCTGCAGATCTGTCAAGTTGAGCTATTTTAGCTGCACACTGCTGTTCACCCACCTTTCCACATGTGTGACCTGACTACCAGCTGGCCACTATCTCTGTATTAATCACTCTGAGCAAACATCTCAGCTTTTCACCACAGCTGCAACTGTCTGGTTAAAAATAGCCCAGATTCCAGCTTTCAGCCTGCACCTCATCGTGCGTTTCCTTTGTGCTCCAAAGGCAGCTCCTCCATCTCATGACTTGCGTCCGTTCCTGAATTCCATTGTTTCAGTTTTGCTTTGGCCAAGGATGTGTCATCATCTGTGAGCCCTGATTAAAAATCCCTTTTGAAATAAGGCAGTTTTTGGTGCCTACAGCTGGTGCCAAGGAGAAGGAAGGAAGGAGCCTTTGGGACATTGCTGCATGCACGGTCAGTGATTCCCTGAAAAAACCCTTCTGCTGCTGGTGGAGATTTGGGTTTCTCTGAGCATTCTTTGCAGTGGGAGGTACTCACATGATTCCAGAGAATTCATGGAATCACAGAATGGGTTTGAGGGACATTAAAGATCATCTCATTCTACTCCTGCCATGGGGAGGGACACCTTCCACTGTCCCAGGTGGCTCCAAGCCCTGTCCAACCCAGCCTTGGACACTTCCAGGGACCAAGGGGCAGCCACAGCTGCTCTGGGCACCCTGTGCCAGGGCATCCCCACCCTCACAGGGAGAAATTTCTTTTATACATCTCACCTAAACTCACCCTTAAATTCAACATAACTCAGGCAAGGCCATTGCTCATTAACTGTAACATTATCTTGATCAACTGCAAAGGGTGAATACATCTGAAGTAGAACTCTGACACTGTGAATAGGGAAAAGTGTGCTCATTCTGACAACAGCTACGCTCAAAACTTGTTAATTACGCCCTCAGCAGTAGCACAAACAATTATTCTATCACCTTCATTTTCAAAGAAGATTTAATAAGTCACTGGAATGAGGGATTTCATTAGTATGTAGTTACTGCACAAAAGACACTGGGGACCATTTATTAGTGTAACCAGGAATCATCATAAAAACAAAAGTCACGACTTCTGCTAAGTAAAAGCAATGAATTTGCCTTCAGCTTCTCTTACTTTCATTTCATCTTTTAGCCTGGCTGTCAGTTAATTGTGTGAACAGTAATGGGGCAGCAGAGAGAGAAAATGGAACAGCACCTGCATTTTCCAGCAGTGAACCTGCACAGCTCCCACTGCTTTACAAACCACACACATGGGAATCCCTTCCTCCACACCACACCAAGCCAGTTCTTCCATCTCTTCATGCTGTGCATAAAAATATTTAGCAGACTATAAACTGTGTTACATAAAAGCCTGAGCCTTCCCTGGAGAGATTTCCAAATCACCAAAAAGATCCATAGGCTTTACAACAAAACCCATGTCAAGGAGATCAAACCCCCTGGCTTAGCAGAACTTTGTGTTACAGCATTTCAACAGATTGCCTGTTGCAAATAGAACTATGGGGAAAACTCAGGGAGACAAAATGAGCCCTGAGATTACACCAGAATAACACAACCTGATTTCAAGGAAAGGCTGGTAGTCAAGTGGATGAAGCAGAAGGCAGGCGAGGACTTCCTTTGCTCTGATTTCATTTTCCAAATAAAAAATGAACTAAATGTACAAGCTTTCAGTATTTGTTTCCAAATCAGAAACAGGGAAACTTTACCAAGTTTTAGGCTGCAGAGACTATGATATTAAAGATTAAAAGACTCCTACTCAGGGGAATGTGCAGCCAAGTCCTGAGAGAACACACAGCTGAGGAAGTTCAGCCCTACCTGCCATAGCCCTCCAGATGCTGAAAGAATCCTGGCTCATGCAGGATGTAAAATGCAAAAATCACTAAATCACCCCCAGATTCGGCATTAATGTAGATAACCCAAGACCAGGCACATAAAGCTCACAATTTCTTACTTCTCCTCTGAGATCCAACAGGATCCCGGGCCAAAGTGTGACCACCAACACACCTGGCTGCAGGAGTGCCCATCCCTGGAGGTGTCCAAGGAATTCCTGGAGGTGGCACTCAGTGCTCTGGGCTGGGGACAGGGTGGGGATGGGGCACAGCTTGGACTCGGTGGACTCTGAGGTCTTTTCCAACCCAAAAGGTTCTGGGATTCTCAGCAGCAAGGCCACCCTGTAATGGCACTGAGCATTCCCTCCTCCCTCCCTCCCTCCCCCAGGGACATCAGGATGCTGCCAGGAGAGGAGCAGGGCAGGGCTCTGTCTCCATGGATTGCTCCCTCTGCAGAGAAAATGGAAGCAGTCACTGCTTTGTTCTGCCCTCACACTCCTCCACAGACACCCCCTGTACAAGCAACGCTTGAGCAAATCCCCTTTCCACTGACTGAAGAGCTGGGCTGATTTTGTGTGTACAGAGCAACATCTGTCCGTGCACATCTGGCCCACTGCAGCAGAGCTGAGGGCTGCTGCTGCTGCTGCTTCCAGGAGAATGCCTCAGAAACTTAAGGAATCTCATTTAAACTCAGAAATACTTGGCATGAACTGGGTTGTGCTCCCAACCCAGCCCAGCACTGCCTTGCAAAGTGACACTTGGCCAAACTGACAACTTAATGCACAGCAAGGCCTGAACAATCCCTGAGCAAACTGATCCTGGTCTGTGAGTCAGCAGTGATGTCAGATGGTGATTTACACCAAGCAAACATTTATTTCAAGCCTTGGGTTGGAGAAGGCTGGCAGAGATTCTTTTTTAATGCATTGCTCTCCTTCCACGGATTTCAGATCTGGTGTGAGTTACTGAGGCACACTGTGTGTGTCCACTGCATCTACCCCATCACTCTGCTATTTAAAACCAATGTTCTTCACTCCCATGAAAAGCAAAGCAACTCATAGTTTTGGGATAAAAAAATACCCCACAGCTGAGAGCAATAAAACGATGTCCATTTTAAACATTAAGAATAATACAAACCTAAAAATGTGTCCTCACAGTCGTCCTTAACCTGTGCTGTGCTCAGAGGATTTCATCTCATCTTTCATGACCCACTAAAATTAAATTTCAGGAGGAAATATGCAATCAAACACTGACTTAATACATCTCTGTATTTTATGTATACCAGGAAGACTGAGAACTTTGGACCAGCAAATTTCATGGAGGAACCTTAACAGAACACAGTCTCCCACGCTCCATAAACAAAGTGACTGAGGCAGTTTCCCTTAGGGAGAGATGCATTCAAATAAATCAGCATTTAGTATCAAATTGTCTCTCTGACAAGCCCTACAAGAAGTCAGGAAATTGTAGTTCCTGTGCCATGAAAACAGGTGATATGTGATGGCATCAATCAGAGCATGGGGATGCAGGAAGACTTTCAGTGATGTATTCAGAGCACTGATTCACCCCCTTCAGTTCCTCTGAGTGCACAGACAGCTGCGAGGATATTCTTATCCCACAGGCTGTTTTTCACTCTGACAAACTGAATCAGCTTATTTCACACAGAGGAAGGGATGGCAGTTTCTCCTCATCTCTCCTCTCCGAGGCTGTGACTCGTCCCAGATTCCCTGGAGCTGCAATGAGTGTTTTGGGAGCAGCAGCTGGAGAGTCAGGACTGAGCAGGAAGTGTCCCACAACGACCTGACAGCTCAGAGCCCGTTCTGGAGATCAGCTCAGCCTCTAAACCAGGGGGAGATTGGTTCCATCCACCTCCTGCACCTGGAATGTGGCAGCTCGTTCAGTGCAAGACAGCCTCCGGGGACTGTGATGGGGGCAGCTCCTGCTGGAAGGAAAAAGCTGGGATTCAGACACGGTGGGAATTCTGGAATTCCACCCAGCAGGGCTTACCTCCATCTTCTGGAGTCTGATTGTAGCATTTACAGCTCCAGTGCAAAGTGAAACCCAAAATGGATTTGTTATCTGTCCAATAAACTCACCAGCAATTTAGAATCAGCCCATCCCTCCCAACAGTGATTATTTGGAGTTTTGAATGATCCAGACCTTTCCCCTTATTGATTTCAATGTTTTAGACTCTGCCTAGTAAGAAAACTTAAACATTCTCCAAGTATTCTGCAATCTTCAGAATAGGAGAATTTTAGAATTAATATACACTGTAATCCCCAAGTGTAAATCAGAATTTGGATCCTGAGAAACCCTCTAAGCTTGCAGGATTTTGAATTGGAGTCAGGCAGGGAGTGCCCTATTTGTGAAGGACATTGCTGATTCCACCATCCAGAGCCTTAAACCTTCCATACTCCAGGATCAGATTTCAAGTCTGTCACCCTTGTGAAAAAACATGAACACATAAGTAAGCACATGTTGTCTAAAAGACCATTTGCATTTGAAAACAATGTCAAGGACTGGGGCTATTTCCTAACGATCCCAGCGCAGGGAACTGGGGATAAGGTTTCCCAGCCAAGTCACATGCTGGAACTGGTCAAGGGTGTCTGGTGCTGCCTGGCTGGCACTGAGCACCGAGGAATTCCTGCCTCACTGGGCAGGCAATGCACCTCCAGCCACTCCTGATCCCAAGCGTCCCAGCTTTCTGTTCAAACAGAAAGGGAATTGGGAATATCTGCATGGAACCACCAGCAAAGCTTCACATTCCTGCTAAAAACCAACTTCCAAAGGCAGGAGCTGCTCCACGTGCACCAGGTGAAGGCAAAAGCAAGGAAGTGATGAGCACGGGCAGAACTAATCCCATCAGAGCTGCAGGATCTGTGTTCTGGGAGCACCCACCCAAAGGAATGAGACTCACCATCCACTGAGCATTTGCACCACAATTCCTTCAGTGATGGCACTCGAGATTAGCGGCACAGCTCAGGGATTCCTTAAGCACCTGTTGAATAGCCCTTAAGAGCAGATCTGTAAGGCAGCAACACTTCAGGAGCCTTTCCAGATATTTCAAGTTTAGATATTTTATATTAAAGGCTGAAACGAGCAAATTCTCTAAGATGCCTTTCCTCTGTTACTGTCAGATCACAAGTGTGAGACAATTAAAAAGGATTCCTTGGCTGTCCCTGCCTTGCTCTGGTTCTCTCTGTGTCTCACTGCATGGTGGTCTCTGACTGGTCTCTCTCTGCCTGAAGGAGCTGGGATTGCTCAGCCTGGAAAAGAGAAGGATTTGGTTGACCCAACTGTGGCCTTCCAGTAGCTGAAGGAAGATGGGGAGAGACCCTTTAAAGGGATGGAGGGACAGGACACAGGGAATGGCTTCACTCTGTCAGAGAGCAGCTTCAGATGGGATATTGGGAAGAAATTCCTCCCTGTGAGGGGCTGTGGCTGCCCCTGGACCCCTGGCAGTGCCCAAGGCCAGGTTGGATGGCGCTTGGGACAGTGGGAGGCGTCCCTGCCCATGGCAGGGGGTGGCACTGGATGATTTTTAAGATCCCTTCCATCCCAAACCGTTGGGGGGTTACCTGTACCTCAGTGGTTCTCTCCTCACCTGCTGCATCTTCACCTCCCCAAGGAAGCTTTGCTGCATTTGTGACCAGAGCAGGGCAGCAGAACTTCCCCTTTCCACCACACACAGCCCAACAAAATCCCCTCCCCAAGCCCCACGAGCTTCGGGGGGAACAAATTCCTACAGGAAACTCAAAATAAAAAGGTTAAATGGAAACATTGAGTTAAAAGTTTTATTCATTCAACATCTCACATTACAAATATTTAAAAATTATATGCATACTGGTATAAATAGTCATTTGCAAACTATTTAATAACATTAATTTTCACTAGCACTTCAACAAATGAACTCTTTAAAAAAAGTAACTTGTGTTATATAACTTAGAGTAGAACATACAAAAATATGAACTTAAACGTGAAAATGACTTTAATAAAAAATGAATTACCCTTATTTAAAATGCTATAATAAATACTACAACCTCCCCATACACAGTAAAAACTATATGGAAATTCAGCCAAGTAGTACAATTAACTGACATACTTAAATAACTTTTCCTTCTGATAATATGAGCAATACATTGGGGGAAAAACATATTAGGGATTAGTAAAAACTAGACACCCACTTGCTAAAAGTTTCACTTCCAAAAAATATAACAAAAAAATCTGATGAAAATTATAAAAACTAATTATACTTTAAAATTTAAAAATATAAAAAATAAAACAGTTGAATACAATATTGTCCCAATTCTTACAATGCTATCACAGTAGCTTTAAAATAAGATAATAAAATAAAGCAAATGACCAAAACGTTTTATTCCATTTTTTTAAAAATAATCTCAAATTTACATTAGTAGAAAGATTGATTTCTGATTCTTTTCTTTAGAAACACCAGCAAGAAAGAGGATTTACTAGAACAGTAGAAAATGACATTTTTAAATGTCTGCAATTAAAAACAAAGAATTACACTGCAAAGATCTTCCAGAAGTCTGAAATAGGTATTGCACATAACTTGAAGTTAACTTGCCACAATTCATCACATTCAAGTTTTAAATCACCTTTGAACAGAAGGTCTGAACTCTTCAAAAACACAAGGGGTGAATTATCAAGTCTTTCCAACAGCATCCTTATAAAACGCTAAATTCAGTCACTGCAAGGTTGAAATTTGCATTCTGCAGAGGTCTGTGTATGGAGAAGTAGAGACTATACCAAAAAAGCACGGGGCAGTGGGGTTCCTTTACATATAAAATAATCAGAAACACTTTATTTTACATTGCAAAAATAACCATGGAATTACTCTGCCACTCCCCCGGGAACGCCGCCCCGCTGCTCATTAATGACACCCCCCCATCGGCAGCTAATTACACCTTAATGAGCCGGGGCTACACGGTAACCCCAGAGAGCCCCGTGCAATCAGGAGGCTGGGCCAGCACTGGTGAAGCACAGAGTAATGGAGAGAATTGTTTATGCCCTGTAAATCGAAGTGTAACCAAAGGATCTGTAAACACGCTTGTCACACAATCACAAGTGAATATTAGTAGAATAACGATTTCTTACATTAGTCATGCATACTAACATTACATGCCTGCCACCTAGCAGGCTCTCTTTTATTCTTTAAATATAATTTAAAAGAGCAGACACGGTTCTGCATCAAACACCTAACATCGATTCTTTAGTAATAATAAAAATGGCTAAACATTCACCAAAAACGTCTGCATTTGTGTATAATTTTTAAAAACTCAGTAAGAAGCGGTAGACAATTTTGATGGTTCTTGACTTTTAAATTTCTACACTATATTTATGCATTTAAATTTCATGGGTCTAAAGACAAGTGTCATTTGTCACTTTCATGCTTTTTCTTCTTTAATTCTCAACTTTACATATACTATTTCTTAAATTATATGTACACCAAATACCTGGTGCTGGGCTAAGATGTTTAAGCAACATGCTTTCTTTTCTCTGCAGATTCTAAAATAGCATTGCCAGTGCACAACATCCATAATTCAAAATGTATGCAGAGCACTGAAATGTATAAAAAGCAGAATATAAGAAAATAAAATTTATTAAAATT
>VWZS01009843.1:318022-355171 GCA_013397075.1 Rhabdornis inornatus
AATAAAATTTATTAAAATTATTTATATTAAAAAATGAAGTATATGAAGATCTCTCAGTAATAAAAGTACAAAAAGCTACTCTTTGCAATATGAAAAATTGAGGTATTGCATAAAGAGATATCCCGTCAGTGAAAAGTGTGCCTAAAAATGCTCACTGTTGGAAAAACAAGATATACAAAAGTAGTGCATAACAAATATACATTATGTGCATGACAAAATAAGTTAGCTACAAAAACACTGTACCGAAATTCAGCAGGTCATGTACAAAGGGAAAAAATTATTATTCAAAGCTAGTTCTCAAACAGTGTTATTTTCTTGTAATGGAAACCCACCTCACCTGTTTGCTGGGTAGGATCGGCACAATAGCACACCCCAAGCCACCTACAAGCATTAAAAAAATGAAAGGAACATTCCAACTAGAATTATGTACTTCAGAGAAAAAAAAGTCCCTGACAATCTACACAAGAGCACTCTGCATTTGCATTACTGTTGTCAATATTTTCAGGGATTTCAGTAAAAGCAGCTCTCTTGCTATACTTGACTAAAAGACAGCAAATGTCTCCATTTTGACCTTTGGAACTTGGTAAGGTATCAGTTCATTAAAGCCTGTATTGAACAGAAAAACTGCTTCTCATAAAGATAATGGGGGCTGGGGGAAAGGGATGAGGGGGGCTTTGAAGGGAGCAGATGTTTTTCCAAGCAGTGCCAGGGCAAATCTTTGGTTTGGGAGACTCTCAGGTGGTCCCAGGCCCCTGGGGCCGGGCAGAGATTGCCACAGAATCACTTTGTTCGCACACTGCTACATCCTTGGTGGAGAAGTTGGCCAGGGCATTTAGTTCAAAAGGATACTAAAAATAAATTTTCAGAACTACTCCTTCATTCACGTGTTTCAAACTAAACCCTCTGCACCCACTGGTCAGCGTTCAGTTCAGTGTCCTGGGCTGGTGCTCCTCAAGGTAGGACTGAGTTCCAATAAAGCCGGCGTTAATTAGCAACGTTGGCACTTCCACCTTTATCTCCCCACAATTAGTTCTGAAGAGCTGGGATCTGAGCTGGGATTCTTTCTACAGGAAGAGTAATAAAAGGCATCTGCACACTTGCACCATCCCATGCACAAAATTCGGCCAAAGGTGCAAAGCAGGATTTGGAATCTCCTTGGGTTCGTGCCTTTGTTACAGCTAAATTTGAGGGGATCGAAAACTGACTTTACAGCCAAGATGGGAAACCAATAAGCAGCCAATTGGAGTTTGTGTGCCACAATGGAATATCAAGACTCCAGTAAAAATCAGTGATATCCTTGAGGTATCTTTAGGTTTTCTACTTTTTCATGTCAAAATGGAGAGCAAAGGCTGGCCCCTGATGAATGTTAGTATATTAGGATATAGAGTTATATATAGCCATCAAAAATAAAATCTATATATTTATCCTTCAGGAGAGGAAATGCCAGTTCACTAAGTTGTCATTACTCTAGCTTTGGTAGGATATCTAGGGCTGTAACCAGACAATTGAGTTCTCTTAAAGAAAAAAAAAGTGCACTCCCCCCCTCAGTAGTAACTTTACTCAACTTTTACATTCAGGAATTCTTAAAATGTAATCATTTTGATGAAAATATAGTAAGCTCTGCCTATCTCGTTAGTAATTTGGATGTGGGTGGTAGCCAGAGGCACGGTCAGATACACACCGAGCTAAAATTTCAGCCTCAAAACCCTTAAAAGAGTTTAAAAAAAAAAAAACAACAAACAAAAAAGATCATTATTATAGTGCTGCTTCAACTTTGCTCATGCATTTCTGTTGCTTTAAACATGCTCTTTCCTGTTGGTAGGTAAATGCTAACTTCATCTGTTGCTGGAAAAATCCAAAGTCCAAACAAAAAAAAAAAAAAAAAAACCAAAAAAAAAGAGGCAAAAACAGGCTTCCCTGGGGGAAAAGTGTCAGAACAGACTGCTAGTGTTATTGTTACACGGTTATTTAATAAAAGTATCATTATGTTCTTTATTAACAATAATTTAATTAAAAAACCAAAATACTCTATTGTTTCAATTCTCTTAATATTTTTCTCTCCTCTAAGAAAACGTTGCAGGAAATTAAGTGTTCTCTCGGTAGTAAAGACAAGAGAATGCAACTCGCTTGCAACATGTTATCAATACGAAAAGGAGTTCCCAATACAGTTTTCAATGACAAGATTCTATAAAATACCCATTATAGGTCATTCTTTCGTTAGACTATTGTTAAATTACAGACTACTACAAAAGGACATGCTGTGAGTGAGGGGCGGGGTGGGGAGGGCAGCCGGGAGAACAGAAGAGTGCACTTAATTGGAGGCCTGCAAATGAGCGATCCTTTAGTTCCAGCGGAATGAAATATGTCTGGGGCGGTCCCCTCCCTCCTTCACCAGGGGCTTGTGGAATTCCCTGCCGGCACGGGAATGGATAGCAGCCCAGCAATATTCACAGTAATACTGCAGACACGTCACGTTAGCACAGAAGAACGGGGCGAACTTGCCGCCGCAGCGGGCGCCCTGACACTCGTCACACAGCTGATCGTCCAACACATATGGCTTAACTTCCACCTGCAGCCACAAAACAACACAGTTGGTCATGGTGCAGTGCAAATTGTGCAAATTCTTCCCTCCACACCCGTGTTTCAGCAGGGCAGCCAGCAGTTATGCACTAGGGAAGGCTACATGTGAGATTTCCCCCTCGTGACATCTGACTGTGGCTGTTGAACACCCCAAAATTTACTTTAACACTTCTACCCCCTCCTTGATCCTTAAGAAAAACCCCAGAAATCAGTGCTGACCATCAGCTGTTACTGATTTAAAGAAAGCCTCAACCTACTGACTGACACCAAAACCTTGGATAATTATGGGAGTTATTTTTGATGCCCAGTTAAGCTCCATCCCTTTCAGGCAGGAATGGAAACTTTATACAACACTGTAACTGCTGATTAAATATACACATGGCCTGCAAATTTCAGTGTCTGAATTTCCAATGTTAAGACAATTTATCCTCTAAATAAACACTTCATTTCTGTATTTTTTCCATGGCTTAGTCCTCTCAGCAAAGGAAATCCACCTGATCTTGTTGGGATCAAATGAGAGGCTTAACATGGGACTGATGCCCTCCTACGCTGCTGGCATTAAGGGCCAGGTGATGGGCAGGAATTCAGAACAGCAGAAATAAATATAGGTACAAGTTCCTGCTCCAGAAGGGTTTGTGAACCTTCCCTGGAGCTCATTTAATGCGAGGTTTTCATCAACATTTTCAAACACCCAGGCTGGGACTGGTATCTCTGCTGTTATCTCTGCATCTGGCCTGGGGCTGCTCCTCTCTGCACCTCACACGCCAGGGACACACCTCAGGCAAATGAGGGCATTCACAAGTTCCTGGGTTTTGAAACCCACCCAATTTTATCACAGTCCAGATGGCACTGCAGTAGTTTGATGTCATTTTTGCTTACAGGACACATAAACTGCTCAGACACAGCACAGCAGCTTTTTCAATGACCTGTTTTTCTCCTCTTTCAGCACTCCAGTTGCATTGCCCAAAATCCCACCCTGCCAACTCAGTCCATTTGTAGAAGAGCAGAAGCAGGAAAATATTCCTAACACCACATTCCCCATCCCCTAATCTGCTGTGCAGTGGGAGGTTGGGCATTTTTTTGGGGAGTGCTGCCTTCTCCGAGTGCTGAAAGGACAGAGATGCTACACAGACCTCCTTTGTGTGGTGATTCTGCTCTGTTCCCTCTGCTCAGCCACCTTCAAACTGCAGCTCAGGTGTCCTTGTCACATTTATTCTGAGTGTGACATGGCTGTAACTGAGAATTCTGAGCTAGGCACAGAGGATTTCCCAGCTCCAGAAAAAGCCTCAGTTACAGCAGCTCCATCAGCCCCACTCAGGGTGGGAGCCTCAGCCACTGAACCCTTCCTGTGCATTATCTCAGGGCACACCCTTTAGCAGCACCTCCTTGCCTAATTTTACAGGAAATCCCTTCTTGTTGCTGTTTGTTTTTTCACTAATTTTGTTTTTCTTTTTACAGAAAAACGGTATTGGAAAACTAATAATAAATAGAACCTTAACAAAAACTAACGTTGCTGTATTTTTACCTCCCTCATGTACCCAATCTCTCCTATAATGAATCCTCTCTGAGGATTTCCCACACAAAAACTGCACAAAAATGAGGAAATAGGGAGTGGGAGGAGAGAAGGAAGGGGAAATAGATTGCAAAATTGTTTTTTCAGAGTTTACAAGTACTTACTTAAATTTGTAGTCCCACCAGCTTCAATGGACCTATTCACCCAAGTGTCTGCTTATGCAAGCACAAGTTGCACAAGGGCAGCCCAAATTATTTGTTCAAAGCTGTACAGAACTTATTTCAGAGCCAAGATTAGAACAAAGACATTCCAATTCACAGGCCCACAGTCAAATTGTTGTTACAATTCTTCTGCTTTATAGCCAACGCAGAAGTGAAATGATAATGGGCTAATCAGCCAAGTTTGGAGGTTTTCCACTGTATTAACTATAAAATTAAAATCAGCAGTGACAGTCATGTAGGAAAAATCCAGAGACAAAGGATGAATTACAAGAGGAGACGTGAGCATCTGAGTTTCCCAAAACTGTGGTCTGAGGATCACTGTAACTGGCAGTTACATTTTAGAGAGATGAAGAGGGCAGAAAGCAAAGTGCTGATCCATTTGGCATATTCCTCTAATTTAAAATAATAAGGAATACAGTAATAAAGGAATGAAATAACCAAGCACAGCCTTTGCACAGGCTGTGGAGGGTGACTACAAGGCTGCAGGGCACAGTAAAAAGTTTACAAGGGATTACCAGGATGCTCTTGGACACCCAGCACACATTGGGGTGGTTCTGCCTCCTCTCCCAAAGGATGCAGAGCAGGAGGAAGAGCTGCCCCATCCTTGGCAGGCACCTCCCTTGCTGCATCTCACAAACACTACAAAAATGACAGGGCACAGTCCTAAGGGAAGTACAGGTTGGATATTAGGAAAAAGTTTTTCACTGGGAGAATAATAAAGTACTGGAATGGTCTGCCTGGGGAGGTGGTGGAGTCACCATCCCTGGATGTGTTTAAAAAAAGCCTGGATGTGGCACTCAGTGCCATGGTCTAGTTGAGGTGTTAGGGCATGGGCTGGACTGAATGATCTTGAAGGTCTCTTCCAACCCAGTGAGTCTGTGAAATCCTTGCAGTGGGAGCATCTGAGGAGCTCAATATTCTTGGAAAAGGCCAAGGCAGCTGCCACACTTCCCACTACACTCAGCAACTCGAGAAAGTCTTTTTCACAGTCACCTCCCACGTGCCAGCACCACCAGCTCCCCACCACTCCGCTTTTACTCCGTGCTGCATCTAAGCAGCGCTAAAACCAGGATTAACCCGGTGTAACTTCCCCAGGCACAGCCCTGGGGCAGAGAGGGCGTTTGCAGAGGAGCAGAGGGGCTCAGCCTTACCCGTTTATCAATCTCTCCGTGCTGCAGCTGGACGAAGCGGGCGCTGATAGCAGCAATGTAGCTCTGTTGGTTGGAAAATGCCACCCGCCCAGCTCCTTTGGGGTACTTGAGCTCAGGGTCGGTGTCGATGCCGGCGTAGCAAACCCCGCCGTAGAGCCGGTCCATGATCATCGCCAGCTCCACTGCAGCACAAAGCAAAACCAAACACAGCTCTAGGCTTATTTCTTTTCTTCATGTCCCCCACTGTGTCACCACACTCAATATTGCCTCGCTGCCAGGCTGGCTTCCCCCAGTGCTCCCCAAACCAGGCTGCACGTCCGACACGCCCAGTGCTGCAGTGTGTACCTGCTCGTAAAGGCCGAGGAACACCACCAACAAAAATGGTTTTTCTTGGGTCAAGAGGCTGGGAACCATCCATAACAAAATCACTATCACTAAGGTTCCAAGGCCGGATCTGAACCTACGGACAAAAAGCCTGCGTTTTTTAACCATTCACAATTCAAAGTGTCTCAGTAATATAAATTATAACAGTGTCCTACAGAGAAGAAAACTTCTTAAACAGCTGTACTTTCTAAACTCTACTTGTTCAGCAATCATTTCTCAAAATGAAATGGTAACGAGCTCTCTTAAGACAGACCATTTGAGGATGCTAAATTTCATCACTTCCTCGTTACCCAAATTTCTGGGGGGAAAAAGCCTCACCCTCTGCTGACACATTTACTTAATCGTGACTGAGCTGTGCTGTACAACCCTCCTGGTCACACAGATCTGCACTGCTCCTCTTGTCCCAGCCTTATCTCAGTGCAGCAGGCTCCAGAGTTGCCTGTTTAGTTACTGTGCTGCTTTGTATTTGGTTACAGCTGGCCAAAATTTGAAGCACAGGACTAGAGCAGAATTCCCCCCAACTATTGACAGACTTGCATCAGCCCCCCAACCATTTTTATATTAATAATTTACAGTTCAATGCCATGGTATGATTTTTAGGATTTATCTGTTACATACAACACTCAGACAATATGAATTCTACATGTTCATCATTAGCAAGCATAAAATACCTGGAAATACATCTTTTTCTAATAAAAACAGGCATTGTAACTAGACTAAAAAACTTTCTTATGTCTAGTTCAAAAGTATTAAAATTGGTTTTTTCTCTTCTTAATTTGACACCTTAAAGAAATTTAAACATGAACGTTCTGAAGACAGAAAAAACTGCACGTGAAGAACCCAATTTGTGTTTATCACCCAGGACTTGTGCAGGCCCTGACAACTGCACCTACCGGTTTGTCTTTGATAGTGGGGCTGGAAACACAGAGATAGAGCTTTCCATCTTCTTCAATGCATGCATCAATCAGTGCCTGCACAGAGCTTTCATCTTGGAACAGCAAAAATGCATATCCTGGCCAAGGGAAAACACAAGCATCACTGCTGCTGTCTGTTTGTCTATAGGATCAGATTTTAACTCAGAATCAGGTTTGACATCACACACAGGAAGGGAAAAGATTTAAGGTGCCCTCAGCACACACTGCCAACCCACAAGTGCTCTGGTTGTTCATCTAAAAGACAAATCCTTCCCAGCTGCCGTGGAAGGCATTTAGTGCCTTTAAAAAGCTGTTATTACACGTACAACAACGGGGGGAAAGAGGGAAAATGGAATAAAGTAAAAACAGGAAGTTAAGGAAGAATTCTTTTAGTGAATAATAACTACAAAAGCCATAATTGAAAGTTCACCAGTTTAGAACAATCCCAATGGTTAAACTCTTTTTTAAACATTGTGTCACTGTCAGACCAACCTTATGTTTTATCACAAAAAAAATTATTCTAAAATGCTCATCTCATTGGTTTGCAGGTATTTACCTTTAGGAGGAAAATAAGATTTGCTCTCTGCCTTGTGTGGCCAGTCTACAATCAAAGGTCCAAAGCGCCGAAAACTTGCAGTGATCTCATCTGGAACAGGAGAGAAGGGAAAAGGCATGAGCTTAAAATAAACTGAACTTAAGGCATTTGAAAGACACTGATTTCAGGCAGCTTCATCCTACAAACAAACATTCTGTGAGGGTTCAGCAGCTCACAGCAATGCTCAGTTGCTGATGGGGAATCTTTATAACAAGGCAGAACACTCCTTTATAAAACTTTTCTTTCTACTGATAATTATTAATAAAAGCTCATGACCCACTAATTCAGAGAATATACAGTTATAACAATCCAGCTTCAACTACTCTTGTGGGTGACACGAAGTTCAGGTTGCCATGTCACAGCAGTGCATAACTAGCTCTGATACAAAAAAGTGGGGATTAAAACAATCCTGTGATTAAGAAAAAAAACTTCTCAGCTTTATTGTTGCATTTCTTCTAATCACTATCCCAGCAGGCTCATACACAGAGAATACAGAGCTCTGGTGAAATGAAGCTTCATAACACCTGTACTTTTTAATTTTATTTTAATAGCAACTGCAGTGTTCTGCCAGCTGTGTCTTGTGATGGACCCACCACAAACCCCTGGTCCCTCAGGATGTCCTGCACAGATTCATTCCTCTCTGGGCTCTCACCATGCACAGGTCAGAAGCTACCACAGAACAAAAATCATTGCTGGAAACAGCCTCAAAGTCCCAGGAGCAACCAAACATAGAGTTAGGGTTGATACCCCACACAGACCTTATAAAACTATGAGCAGCTTTTCCTGCTACTGACTTCTGGGGCCTGTAAAATGGTTGCAATGCATTTATGAGCTCCCACAGGTGATATTGGCTTGTTTAATTTTGCACTTTTCTACTTTTTATCCTGCTGAAGTCAGTTTAATGTGTGGCAACGTGATTTTGTTCTTCGGTGGCAGAACGATGCCACAGCCTAAACTCACTTGAATTATCTGACATGTAAAAGATCCTTTTCCAGATCAAAGCTTGGAAAACACCCATCCCTGAGCTGGCATGCAAAAGGTTTCCTGTAGACCACCTGTAGGCACCACTTGTAGTGGGTTTAGTTGTACCACCTAATTAGTGGCTTGTCTTCATTTTCTTCTGCCTTCACTCAGAGTCAAGATTAAAAACATGAAGGAGATTTTCGTTAGGATTTGGTTGTTTATTATATCTTTAATCTAAAGTATAGAGAGTTCTGCAACACTCCTAGCTACCAGCTAAAAGCCAGCAAAATGGAGTTGAATTTAGCTAGTTACAAGGTCTTTTAAAGCTAAACAGTCCAATGAAGAGCTAACACCTATATTATTTATACTTTTGACCCCATAACCAAACACCTGTGACCTGCAGTGCAGAAGTAACTACTGAACTAAAAATTACTACCTGAAAATTATGACGAAGAAGGAAAAAAGAAGAAAAGGAAGATGGGGCAACACCCAAGAACTTCCATCTTGTCCCACACCTATTACTATATTCTAAAAACCTTAAATTCAAATGTGAAATCACACACTTGTATTTTAACTGCACACCCATGACTTTAACTCCATCACTCAAATTTGGAGCCTTCTCCAAGGCCTCAAGTCAAAAGCAGTGTTCCCCTGGGGCTCAGTGTCAGAAAGCACAGACAGGAAGTTCAGAACTCCCTGGGTGAGGTTTTTACCTTCATCAATGTCCGGAGGCAGCCCCCCCACAAAGACTTTTCGGGAATAGCGTTCCACGCGCTCCCCGTTCTGGTGGGAGAAGCAGTGAGGAGACCCCAAGCCGCTGTGCAGGCTCTGATCCCCACGCCCATCGTCCAGGAAGCCATCCTCCATCGGGAACAGCGAAGACTGACCTGAAGAGGGGGTTGGAAAAAAAGAAAAACAGGGGAAAAAAAACCATACTAACAGAACAAAGCGCACACTGTTGGAATAATTGGGGAAAATGCACCAGTTGCTGCATCAGCAGAACTGGGAGGGATCTGCCCTCTGAATAAGCAGTTATGTTCTCGATTTCATTGCACCCTTTTAGCTTCCAGTATCATCCAGCAGCTCAAATGCTTCATTTCAGAGGAAAGGCTCCTCCTCAGAACAACCCAGGATTTCTAACGGGTCCTCGAGCTGCCTGCTTTCCATAATATTTTGTGTTTCCAATGAGGTTTCTTTGAAAAAGTATAATAAGGGAAGGGAACAGCCAATTTGGTTTCTGGGCCTTTCACAATATCAAGTCATATATTCCATTTTCCAGTGAACAGCTTCTTCCAGGGAATAGATACAATTTCAAGGTGAAAATAGGAAAACAAGAATTCTACCAGTTAAATATATTACACATTTAAATTACCTAATATCAAAACATATCATAAACCACCCCCTAGTAAATAACAAAAATAATCTGAGGGAAACAGGAAAACCCACTGTTATTCACTGCAAAGACTGAAAATTTTGTCCCCCCTACAACTTTACTTCAGTGTTACAACAGTTTTGTTAATGGCCTCACTCTAAGAGAAAATGTTGTAAAATGAGAAATATTCCCCTCACAGTCCAGCATCTTTCTATGATAATCCTTTATCATAGAGTTCCTTAATAATATTTCTTTTAAAATACGGTTCTTTATTATAAATGCCACTGTATAATATCATAAATAGAGCACAGGAGCTGTTCTCTGCCATGAATTCCCTCTTCAGTTCCAATATTCAACAGCTACATGACAAAGTGAGACTTCTATTCATTTAAGGAGCATTTTAAGAATAAATATATATAGGGAGGTAAGTAATGAGGCATGCTACAAGTTTTAGGATACATTTCCTTTTGTCTATGAGGTGATACACTATGTGTGCTTTTTCAGGATTCGTCCCAATTCTACTACATAAATGTACTGGTGAGGTTGATTTATCCTGGTTTTGCTTGCTCCCCTTGAAAGAAATCGATTTTAAAAAAGAAAACATCTTGAAAACAGAAAATCTGACCAAGATACAGACATCCTCTCTGAAAAAAATCAAACAGCTAAGAAGCTGAAAGGAAAAAAAAAACTGATAAAATCCACAGTCCACAGAATTTATATGAATAAAAAATGGAAGGCTCCATCAGGTTGCCTTATTTAAAATTTCAAGAATCTTTTACACACCTTTAATAAAAATAACTGTCAAGTATAATCAGGCCTCTTTCTGTAGCTGGGCAAACCTCATTCCTACTATGATAAAAATATTGTAATATTGACTCCAACCTTGTTGTTCTCTAAGGAACTGGTGCACATGAGATTTGTTTCATCTCTTAAGACCCCAATCCTGCAGGTACTGTTGAGAGGGAGCAATTCCCAAACCTAACCCTCCCTTTCCAGGCTCCTCAGCTGCTGCTGGAGAACTCCACACACACATTGAACCCAGCAGGTCAGACACTCACTGTACTGATGCTCCATCAGCACCCAAAATTCCCAAAATAAACTCGTCCAGCATTGGCATTCATAACACACACACACACACACACAAATACAACAACACAGCCCCCAGGTTCACAAACCATCCAGGTGATGTCCACTGTGATCACTTCAGCCTCAGGTACTCCCTAATCCAGTTAAAATGCTGATTTATAGCATGCAGACTATGTAAATGTATGTGAAACTGCTCCCTTAGAAGCTTCAAGTTTGGACTTTGCCCTCTAGTAAAAACTGAATGTTATTTCTCCCATGAGACATTGTCAACATTAGAAAATTAAAGAGGAATATTGTTACCTCGCCTTCTCCCATATGTCCTTGCTGCATGTTAAATGAGAAAGAAAACAGCCTTTCAATCATTGTTATAAGGACCAAAAGACCTCGTTTTATTGCCTTTATACTGACTCAGTGATTCTCAAGCCTTTGCAGATCCAGGTCGTATTTAAAGTAAGTGTTCACAAGCTGCCCCTCCCCACCCCCCATGGCCTCCTGAGCCCAGCTCTGTTACTTACTGATAAACCACGGTGACACGAGGCTGACCGAGTGGATATGGATAATCAAAGAGACTTTCAAAGCAATTCTAGCCCCGAATTTGCACATTTATTTATTTATTTCAGCTACTCCTGGGGGTGTGCCTAGAAGCAAATGGATCTTTCCTCATGCACCAGGCTCTCTCTGCCTTGCCAAGCTCCAGAATATTCCAACACTGCTCTGCACCCGAGCTGGAGGAGAAGCCCTGACACAAGGAAAGTGAGAGACTGGCGGGATACTTTCTGTTTTGAAATCAGGCTGTTTTGCACAACCCACAAAATCCTTGGTTCAGTTCTGACTGGCAAATAACCAGCTGAAAAACTGAAAAACCAAGGAGAAAATTGGGCCACTAAAATTGCCTTCTAGACTCAGCAGTGTGTCCAACAGGATGGATTCTCTCACACTAACCCAGGAACACTGTGCTGGAATAATTCAAGTTATTCCTACTTTTCATGTTTCAGAACAAATCAATCCTACCCCTAAAAACAACAGCATTTTCTGAGCTGGCTTGCAAGAACCCATTGTCAGAGCACGGCCAAACTTTCTAATCAAACTTGCACATTCTTTCTCTTTTAATCTCATTAAAATCTCTTTCTGAAAGCAGGCCAACTGTTTTCAAAACTTGCATTCTTCCTGGCAAGTGCTGTGAGAAAGTCTGAGCACATCATGTGTTTGATTTTGCTTCCCCATTCAAAATTGAGGCCAGCAATTAGTTTAAGCATTTAAATATTTGTAAACCACAACAATACAGGAGTCATTTCCTCTTTACAAATAAAAACTGTATCAATCCAATTTACTTCATGATTATTTAACATCCATAAGATCATTTCACTCCTCTGGTAGAGACTCACAATTAACACCAAGAACACAAATTAAAACCCTGGTCTTCAGACTGGAGCATATTCTTGAGGCAAAGGTTTTATGGGAGAATCTTAAGGGCTGAGGGCCTTTACAATTATAGTTTTTTCCACGGTAATTTTGAATTTAGAAATGCAGGAGGCTGATACAGTCCTCAAAAGATAAATGTAAGGAAATTATAAAGCATCAGCAATCTTGCTGTGTCCCTGACTGAGCTCAGCAGCCTTTGCACGTTTTGGAGCACATGAAGCACTCTCAAAGCCAGCTCTGCCTATAAAGCCAGAAAAATCCTGCCTGTGGTTTCTGAATTACTGACAAAACCACACAGCCTCCTTGTCCCTGTGCACTCACTGCTGGCAAGAGCACAGACATGATTCCACCAGGGATGTGCAACCACAGCTCAGGCCAGGGGACTCCTCACAGCTTCCCCACCTGAGGCACTCAAGACAAGAGGACTTTTCTCCTTTACCCCAAAAAGGCTCAGCCACCAGCTGGGAATTATTTCCAGTGCCAAATACTAGGTTTGGAGAACCAAATACTACGATTTTTTCCTCTTCCTCTTCTTGATTTGCCTCTTGTTTTCAGTGTTTGCTTCACATCTAAGCCGCAAAATACCAACATCTGACATTTCAAAACATTTCTCAGGAGCCACAGTTTATAAACTCGCCCAGCACAGCACAGATACAAACTTTCTCTGCTCCCTGAATGCAGAGTTCATCACACGCCATTAATTTCACACAATGTGGAACTCTGTGAAATACAAACAGCACTGAGGCAAGGAATGCTCTCTTGGCAGGCCAGGAAGGCAGCTGAGTCCCCCCTTCTGGCTTGCAGAATTTCAGATTAAGAGAAGGCTTTGCTACAGGAGTACCCAGCTAAGCTGCTGCACAAATGAAGCCTTAAACTGCCACCAGCCACAGGAAAAGGTTTAATTTGTACATCACAACACTTGCCCATCCTTTGCTGAGAAATGAGACAACTGCAGCCTTGGTTTGGATTCCCCAAAGCTGTTTTTCCCTTCCCCATTTCTTCAGTGCTTCAGAAAATTGCATAAGGGCCTAAGATTTATTTATCTATTTATTTATCAAGATTTATTTATCTGAGGTATCTGAGCAAGAATTTTTCTACAAAACCTAAAAAATACAAAGTGGTCGTGCAGCTGGTTCAACTGCTCATTAATAACCAATGCAGAGATGTTTTTCCAATAAAATCAGCCTGAAATTTAAAATGCTATTAGCAGCTGCTTCAATTATTTTGTCCTCCCTTTATTTCTCTGTCTGAAATGAAGCCACAGAGAAAGTCAATGATGTTTTGCAAAAAGCTGCTGCTTTTACTTTTATTTTAAGGAACATCAGGAATAAGCAACCCACTCAGATTTTTGTGTCTTCTCATTTGAGACACTGAGTGGGCTCCTGGCCCCTTCCCTTTCTCCTTTCTTTTTTTAAAATTCATATATTTTGTGTCTATACCTCCAATTAAATGTGCTGAGCCCTCTCCCCTCTAGAGGAAGCACCACAAAACCAGTCAGCATCTTGGGTATAACCCCACAAACACATTCTGCTGAAAAACCTTGAAAAATGTTGGATCCTAAATCACTGAAACCCCAAACCTGCTCACAAAGTGTGCCCAGGTTGAGCACCCACTTCTTGCTGATTCCAGATGTATTTTGTATTTATACCATCAGCAGCTGTTTGTTAAATATTATATAAATGGAGAAAAGTGTCAGAGGCCAGATTTTATTTTTCTAAGGGATATAATAAGGTTTTCTCTATTACTAACATTGGTGAGAAGTTGTTTATGTTGGAAAGTAAATATGACCAATATCAGAGAGTTTCAGGTGTTCACTGAAACTGGGAAGGTGATTTGGGGCCAGGCTGGCTTTTGTTTCCCTTAGGACTCAACTTGTAGAGAAACAGAAGTATCAAAGTTGCACAGGATTACTTCTAAAAGTAAGTTGGATATCCTTGAATCTACCAGAGAAAACATTTCCACCTGCCTGAATTTTACTTTTAAATGATAGAAAAATAACTGAAGCACAATCTGCTTTAGCTATTAGACCAGCAGATTCCCACATTTTTCACACTCAGCTGTACTTTGCAGTTACATCAAGATTGACAAGGCCATTAAAAACATGAACTCTAATATTTTACTACGTTTTCCCCCCCTACTCCCTGAGGGCAGGCAGGGCTGGTTCTAGCTCCAGAGTGAGATTTTATCATCACTGTGTATTTCACAAGGAGTTTCACATGTCAGGCATGGATCACATGATTCTGCCACAGGTAAGAGGACATTTCACAAGAGGTTCTGCAAGGTCACCTCAAGCCCTGCTTCACCAGGGAACAAATTAAACATCTCCTTAACTAAACCAAGGGAAGAAAAATGAAAATTCTAAAGAACATCTCTATTTAATGCATATTTGGTTAAATTACCTCTTATTAAATTTAGAGACCCAAGCAGGGATTTTGCAGAGAGCTATATATACTTTGTCAAATTAGAATATAAAAATTTTATCTACCTACATGTATTATACACCAAAATATTTCTATTTATTAGAGCCTTACAACTTAATTCTTAGATGACATTTTCAGCATGAAAGCAGATAATGTCATGAAAAGTTGTGTTTGTTCTCAACTGGAGTGATGGGACAAGGGGGAATGGCTTCAAACTGACAGAGAGAAAGTTTAGATTAGATTTTGGAAAGAAATTCTTCCCTGTGAGGGTGGGGAGACCCTGGCACAGAGAAACTGAGGCTGCCCCATCCCTGGAAGTGTTCTCCAGATGCTTGGAGCACCCTGGGATAGTGGAAGGTGTCTCCACACATGGCAGGGGGATGAAACTAAATTATCTTTAAAGTCTCTTCCAAACCAAACCACTCTGTGACTCTGAGGTTCTAAGGCAGGCAAAAAAAAATGTTCTTTTTTATGCATTCCTTGATTTCAGTTGTAGAACACAAAAGGATCAGTCACCAGTTCCATGAGTGTTAACATGAGACATTTGCATGTGTGCAGAAACCTTGCCCAGCTCAGGCACTTAATCTCATTCCAGGCAAATTATTCCAAGCACATGATGTGGAATTATTCCATGCTGACTGTGGAACAACAGCCCATACATGGCAGAGTGGCACCAGCCCAGGACACCTGACCCAGGAGAAATCCTGGCAATACAGAATAAACTGAACAAAATGGTAACAAATCTGTGCTGACAGTGAATGTATTCCATGTCAGAACTTTTGCATTTTACAGTCCCAGCCGTCTCTGACACTGTCAAATGAGATCCCTGTCCTAAAAATTGTTTTCCAAACCAAGCCACCAAAAGGGAATATGAGAGATTCCCTTTTTTGTGGATTTCAAATGCCACCAAACTTCAAAGAGGGAAAACCATTCCAATAATATTTTATTAATCTTAAAACAGTCTTACAAAAATTAAGCAGCTCTGTATGTACATCTGAAGAATGCCTATTTGACACACTTTCAGCAATGTCAAAGTCAGCATGAAACCAGCAAAGAAGCCTAAATTTTGCTGCACAGTAAAACCAAGGATTAGCACCTTTGGAATTACTGATTCTGCAAAATTAAGCAGCAGAGTTGCCAAAACTTGCATTTTTCCTCCTAATTTACTTTTAAAGAAACAGAACATAAAAAGAGATTTAAAAAAAAAAAAACATGTTGTTAAGAAATACAGCTCTACCTTATGTCCAAAATGTCCAAACAAATGCTGAAAAACAGGAGTATTATTGTAGATGCAAATATTATGCTTTATTTCAAGTAAAGCCAGATGCCTGAAGACAAGTATTTACCATTCCTTCTGTCAAGAACAGGAACAAAATGAAGTTTCTGTTATTCCATAGTGCTCAAGTACAGGTCTGACTAGAATCTTTAATTTTCAATTCCAGGTCGCTGTCACCAAACAACTGACAGACAAAAAGTAAACAGGTTTCTTTCCTTCAAAAAGCCCTGTGGAGAATCATCCTGCAAAAAATCCTTTGGTAAGTAACACTGTTTTACCTGTGATTATGTTGAATTAATTGGGTTCACGTGGTAGAAAGGCAGAACCTGAGTGAGTGGCAGAAAGCAGATTCTCAGCATAGTAACTGCAAACACGGAGTGTTGACAACTTTATACATGAAATAACCAGGGCTGGAGGAGAGGCTGAGAACCCTGAAAGGGAAAGTGACTGTTTCCAAGGCTGGTGGAATGAGCTGCGAGTTTTCAGAGCTTTAATGTTCCTAAAGAAAATCTGCCTCACTGGAGAGATGGGGCAGTCACAGCCAAGGAAGAATTATCCTTGAGAGAAAAGGCTCCCCACATTCTTCTCCCTCTCTGGAGACTTTCCAAACCCACCTGGATGTGTCCCTGTGTCACCTGCTCCAGGTGACCCTGCCCTGGCAGTGCTCGGACTGATCTCCAGAGGTCTCCTCTATTCTGGGATTCTCCCATTCCCAAGCTGCAGTGGCAGGCAGGGACAGGAAGGAACATCCTGCTTCCAACTCTGCCACTCCAGCCCAGCCCAGCCTCAAATCCAGCTCTGTCAGGAGCTCAAGATAACTCCTGGATTGGGCATCAGAGCCAAAAAGCCCTGGACATGCTTCCAGACATGACTGAATCCCAGAATCATTCCGGTTGGAAAAGCCCTCCCAGGCCATGGAGTCCAAGCTGTGACTGATCCCAATTTTGTCACCCAGCCCAGAGCACTGAGTGCCATGTCCAGACCTTCCTTGGACACCTCCAGGAATGGGGACAGTTCAAGCCTAAGTGTGAAGGGGAAATGGGATAAAAAAAAAGATTAACTCTGGAAACCCCAAGTTCAGTTTGTGTGAAGGCTTTAAAACCCAGCAGCAGTGTCACTGCTTTGCTGCTGATGCTCTGTCAGACCTCTGGACTAAAGGAACCTCCAGACAGGATTTTCCTACATTGCCACAACCACTTAACTACTCCTGAAATGTGACAAACCCAATTCAGTCTCCTTCATCTCAAAAACACAGAAGCTTCAAAGGTAACTTTGAAGTTTCTTTGCTATCAAACAGCAGAACACAGAGAAATCTCCTAAAGCAACCTGCTACAAATCCTAGACACAGCTACAGCTTTGTCTACCAGGGATCAATATTTGTTCCTTAATTCCAATTATATTCCAGTGGGATACTGCAAATCAATTTAAGTGGGAGCTTTAAATATTGTATGTATTTGATTACACCTTGTCTCCAGGATCCCCCACAGGGTGTGAGATAAGAAACCAAAAGCAAAGGAGCAAATCATGGAGCACAACCACGGAGACTGGATGTTAGTTGGAATCATACTGGATTTCAGGAAAGCAGGCACCCTGCTGCTCATGGCACTGAGCTTTATTTTATATTCATGTATGACTGCTGGAGAATAGACACCAAGTTATAAAAACATCCCATCTTTGCCTCAATACATCTTCCAGTTTATGATAAGGAGTAATTGGCAGCATTTATCTTTTGAACACTTCAAGTATTACTGTATTCACTTGAAAAATAAGAAATGAAAGGCAGAGTTTGCAGGTGGGAGAAGGAAATGCATTACAGGAATCAGCTTCTCAGCCACAGAATTACTTCAAACGTGGTAACTTCATTAATAACAGCCTTTCTGACAGGAGGAAAGGCAGGAATAGGATGTCATATGCTAAAAATTGCTAGATAAAATTTATTTTGTAAGTGGCAAGAACAATTTATTGAACCTAGTAGAGAATTTACTGAACATCTTCTGAAAAAGTGTAAAACCTTCCCAAATCTCTGCTGTCATGCTTTGTATCGCTGTGCTCCTGGACTCTTTGTGTGCAGCATTTCACCCCAAGGACTCTGCTATCTGTCCAGCCCATTACCAATCCCTGCACCAGGAATTCTGTCCAGGCTTTTTCCTGGATCACCTGCCTGTGACTTGCAAGAGCTGGATTTTCACTGCAAGATCTAAAGCTGCAGTTCCTTAAGTACAATAATAGGTTCAAAGCAACTTATTTTTGTCTGTGGAAGGAATGATCACAAGACAGCCTGGAATGCAACACGAGGCCTTGGTTCCTTTTTTAACCATCCTCTTAATTCACTCCCAAACAAGAAGGGAACAGGAACACAAGGCAAGTCAACAGCAACCCATGAGGAAAGGCTGAGAAAAGTGGGATTGTTCAGCCTGGAGAACAGAAGGATTTGAGGTGACTTAACTTGCCTGAAGGAGCCAACAAGAAACATGGAGAGGGACAATTTCCAAGGGATGGAGTGCCAGGACAAGGGAGAATGGCTTCCCATTGCCAGAGGGCAGGGATGGATGGGATTTTGGGAAGGAATTGTTCCCTGGGAGGTTGGGCAGACCCTGGCACAGGGTGCCCAGAGGAACTGTGGCTGCCCCTGGATCCCTGGAAGTGCCCAAGGCCAGGTTGGACATTGGGGCTTGGAGCACCTGGGACAGTGGGAGGTGTCCCTGCCATGGCAGGGAATGGAACTGGAGGGGCTTTAAGGTCCCTTTCAACACAACCCAACCCACCCCATGGTTCTGTGATGAAACACACTCAAGTCTCTGCAGTGGAACATTTCCCCATTTTTCATTTTTCCAGTGAAGAGCACAGGTAAGACACTCATTTTCCCAGTAACATGTGACAAAACTCTACTACACACTTCCTCACACCCAATCCAAATGGGAAGAGAAAATGAAAGCATTGTTTTAAAAGAATCACCATTTCCCCTGCCTGGATTCAAGAAGTGCTGCACAGGACCAGGCACCAGCAGTATTTATATAAGTAGATATTTATAAAAGTATCCCCACATTCCATGCACAACATTTATCCTTTTCTCACACCCAAAGTGAGTGCTGAGCTGGGATTCCTGCTAATGGGATTTCTGAGTAAAGCTGAAATACTCCCTGCACCTCATTTGACACGTGCCTATGTGGAGGCAGCACGTCACTGCTCCACTCACCTGAGAGCCCAACCATCAACACTGGAGTGGAAAAAACCTGCCCTCATAGCTGACCAATCTGCATTCCAACACACAAAGCATTAAGCCAAGAATGGATAAATCTACTGTAAAAGGTGTTTTTAAATTCACCTCAGCTATAGTTGTTATCGTCTTAGCTAATGCTGGATTAAAATAAGTGGATACTCAATACAAAAATTCTATATGCATCATGATTCTTTCTTGAAGTATCTTAAATAATTGATGCAAAATTCAGATTTTAGTCACTCTTGGGTGTAAGCAATGACTGGCCATGACTACAGAAGTTATGACTTTGTTAGGACCAGATTTTTCCCTTTTACACTCACACCTCAGCATTCACCTCCTTATTTTTGCTCAAAACTCATCCCCTTTCTCTTTACCCCATTTTTTCTTTAACTCCAGTTTTAAGAAAAGCACTTCAGGCTTTTCATTCTGCTTCTTTTATGCCATTTCAAGGCTCACAAACATGACGGCAGAGATCATGCAAAACGGGGCTAACAAAAGACTCAAACGATTCAACATCAAGGCAAAAAGTGAACAAAGTGAGCAAAAAGCAAAAAGACAGGTAGCTGGAGCAGTTTGGGAAGGGAGGCAGGAGAGTTCAGTGTCTTCTGAAACAAGGAACAGACACTCCTCATGAAATACAGCTCCAAATTAAAGGCAGCTTTGAAGATGATCCAGAATGGTCAGAGATTATCAAAGCAAGAAATCATAAAAGAAAAAAAAAATAACCAAAAAAAAAACCCCAAAACAAAACCCACTTGGTGGACAATGATATTAAACAAAGCAGAAGATTAAACACACTTCTCAAAAAGAAAGGGATGGAATTAATTTCACGAGGCCACAAATACAAAAAAGAAAGCAAGAAAACCTTAGAAAGGTTTTAATCAGATTAGCAAGGCTGTTGTCACGGCATTCAGAACGATTTTGTTGGCTGTACCACTTCTGAAGATCAAATCACCCAGTTAGACATGAAAATATTCAGCACTATTTCAATGTTTTGCTGTGTTTTAAAGAGCTCTGACTGCCACATCATTTACAGCACATACATTCCGAGGAAATATCTTGTCTGAGAAGTATGAGAGGCATTTAATTTTCCATGCAGGCTCTGGAGATGGGACAGCATGGCAAGGGAGAAATGATTGCACAGAAAAACACAGGTCTGCTCCAGTGAATTTCCCAGGAATCCTGACACTCATTCCCAAATTGGCTTAAGATCAGAAAACCCTGGGATTTTTGTACTGCTCTGAGGTGGCAGAAAAAGGAATTTCCTGGTCTCCAAGGGTGGTTACATCAATACCCTGTGGCTCAGTGCTAAATGGCTCCGTTTTGGACAGAGCACAAATCAAAAGTTCCCCACCTCAAAATCCTGCAGGGCTGAAGTAAAACCAGAGTTGTTTGATGATTGTTTGATATGTGCCTTGTCCAAACCAGCATTTCTATAACAGACAGGTATTATCACAAAGGTTCGACTGCTCAGTAATTCTTGTCTGGCCCCATCCCCTGACACCTCCTGGAGATATTTACAGGGATTAATGGGATCCCCTCTCAGTCTTCCCTTCTCCAGACTGACCAGGACCAGCTCCTGGAGTCTCTCCTCACTGGAGATCCTGCCTCCTTTATACTACCTAAGGCCAATTCCCCTTTTTGCCTTTTTTTTTTTTTTGCCTTTTTTTGCAAGTTTAAAACTCAATTTTTTTTTCTTCCCAATCCATTTTAACCTTTCTAATCCCCACCAAATCCAGCATCTCTTCTGAACAATTTCGTTGAAACCATAAACCCAAATGTCCATTTAAATGACTGGAAGTTTATGAGGTAATGAGTGTAAAATCATACATTATGTATGGTTTGTATCCATTACTTCTGTGGCAGGTTAAAATCCAATCTGTGAATGTGATCTCAGTGTTTATTAATAGAAGATTTTAGTCCCTTCCTGTTGCCCAGGTGATTTCATTCTCTTACAAGATTGTTGGCTGTTTCTAAATAAAAGCTGTAATCAATCCCAAATATTGGAAAGGAAGGGATAATTCAACAAACACTTGAAAAAAAAATTAAAATATTGAGTATTGCCCTAAAATTTTGAATATTAGCTGCATGTGGAAAGAAAGTCTGCCTTTGCTTGTTAATATTTTAGAATATAGAATAGCCAAAGTTGTAATATTTCTACTTTAACCCACCTTAAATCAGTGGATTGCAACAGGAATGGGAACAGCTGATTTCAAATAAAATTCCCACAGAATTTCCCCCATCCCAGCTCCCTCAGCATGGGTTGCAGTTCAGTGCTATTAGACCCAGTTCTGTAATATTTTGACATAGTAAAACAATTGATTTTCCTCTTAACTAATAGGCACTCAGGTCTGCAAATCCCATTAGCCTTTCCTGGCATAGGAGGTAAAATTCAGGAGGATCCTGAGAACGAAACATTCACACAGTAATTCATCAACAGTTTCCAAAGAAAATGAAGGCAAACCTGAACTGTCTGCAGCCTGAAAGGAAGGGTTTGTTCATTTTATTAGACTCTGGATACATTAAAAAAATGCAAATGAGTAACCCTTAGGTTCTGGCCAAGGAGATCAACCCCAAAGTCTGAGGTGCAACCACCACAGCAGCTGTAAAAAACCTCAAAATCTATTATTTGACATTTTAAAGTAGGTCAGATTTTGTCCTGTGCATATATAAAGGACCCTAAACTTCCCTAAAGTGAATTGGGAGTGATTCTCAGCAGGTTCTCATTAATATTCTGGATCAGAGAAGCCCAAATGTCCCATTCTACTCCATTAATATGAATTAATATGCTGCATAATCCATATGGCTCAAAAAGAAACAACCAGTTCAGATTCTTATCCGATATTCTAAAAAGCTCTCAAAACTATTTGGATCCCTTCCATCATAGAAAATTTTGTAAGGTTTACATATTTTCTCCAATCTTGCCATGGTTTGTCAGGTTAATATTAAGGGGCTGATTATTGCTTTAAAAATACAGCTTGGTCTCTCTGCCTGCTCAGAGAAATCCTGAATGGTGCAGCTTTTCAGCATTCTGGCTTTTCAAAATTAAAATTTAGGGCTGCTGCTCAACCCTCCCAGTGCCTGACCTTACTCCACTCCTAAACCTTTCCCCTTTGTGCAGAAGTGTGTTTAGTTTTTCAGCCTGTGTCACAGTCACAGGATTCCTGCAGACACTGAGCTGTTCACACCCAGATTTTACAGGAGGGCTTTGCAGTGCTGCAAGCAGATGTCCTGGCCTGCTGCTTTCATCCATCCCACCTTGCATCATTTCCAGGCACTAACCTGATATTCTGAACTGAAATATTGCATATTTCAGTAGCAAACCAGTCATAAAGCATTTAAAGACATTTCAGTGTCACTTAACAAGGAAATATTTAGTCAATCTACTACTATTACAGTAATGCTCAAATTGCCATCTGGAAGACCCAGATTCAAAATCAGGCTCTGGATCCCAGGCTCAGCTCAGGGAGGCTGAGTACATTGTAAAGAAGATGCAATTAAGTCTCCAGGGAAAGGCTTCTGCAGGCTGACATTGGCTGTGCAGCACGCAGCACACTCACTGGGCTGGATAAAAATAACATATTGAAATGGCAGCTGCTCAGCAAAGGAAGAGGATTTGAGCAGGGATAAAAATACACCTTAAAAGAAGGGGAGAAACTGGTGAAATACCTACTGAAAGCATTAAAAGGTAATACTGAGTGTACTGAATCACTGTAAGATTCACCTTTTAACTTCACACAGAAAATATTGTTTATTTCATACAGCAAGACAACCTAAGAACGTAATTATTACTGACCCAAACAAATCCAAGGCTAGCACAGCTTAATCACCTCAGACACGAAGAACAAACACACTAAGAAAGGATTTTGTTACATTTGGAAGAATTCCTACTCCTGATTTTATTACAGAATTCCCAGCCTGCTGCTCTAAATATATAATTTAAAGATGGAAATGATGTCCCAGAGACAGCAGGTTCCAAACTGTGGCTGATGTCTATTACCATGCCCATACTCTCAGTTGTTTTGAAGGGGTATTTTACACAGTACCTCTTTCTCTGGCAGTCCATGGCAATGTGAAGGGGGTGCTGTTAGTGTTACACACTAAACCCATGCTGAGGCAGGATTAAACCTCTCACAAGATAGCAGTGAGACCTATTAGATCATCTGAATTATTTCCATGCCATTCTGAGCTTGCTCTCCACAGTATGTTTTATTACTGTCTTGCCCAGGCTATTTTTAAAGTCTCAAACCCAGAAGCTTTTCCTTTCTGAGAGTATCCAACTTTAGTTCAAAGCACTGCATGCACTGATTAACCCATTTAAAATGCAAACCAAAAAACTTCTTATGGAGCTGCTGATTTAAATGCAGGTGTTTGAAACAGCAAACAAGATTTGAGCTGACAGCCATAATTTGTCCTATTTAAAGATTTCTATATCCGAGGTTTAAATAAAGATGGGGCAAGAAAAGAGAAAATATGAGACAGGATCTGTGCTAGCAGATGGAAAATAAACACAAAGGGCTCGTGATCATCAGCCCCACTCCAGGCCTGATGTGGAATGTTTTGTCCCAGCAGTTTACAGTTTTTTTCCAGCTGTATCAGTTGGTTTAACTAAAGGTATTTCCTCTCCTTGCAGACCCCACCCTAGTCAGGGATGATCTCTGCAGCGTTACCACGGCCCGGCGGATACTGGGTTGAATAAAGATCCACTCCTTAAATACCCGACAGGAACTAAGTCACTGAGTGCTGTGCCAGAGCAGCACAGCCAAATCCAGGCACTGCACACACCACTGCAAGCAAAGTTCATGTTCTTGCTGAGGAGATCCTTGAAAAATGAGGCTTCACAACAAAGAGTCATTTAAATGTCTCATCTGGGCTTTGAGGCTTTTTTCTGTACAGTTATATAACTGTTAACTCTGAAACAGAATAATTCACCAGGAATCTAAGCAATAATTCCCAGCCCAGGACCTGACTGATATCCCCGTGTTTCAATCACTGTGACACAAGGCACACAGAATTTTAGAGAAGCCACAGATGACGCTGCAGAGGGGCTTAACACTTGGGCTAAAGCAGGAGTTAATGTGTGTCAGAACTATTTGTATTCTTTGCTGACATACTTATTCCATCACTCTTAAAACATGCTAAGCACTCAAAAAGAAATATTTCAACTGCAAAGAACCTTTTCAAAGCATTTAAACTTAACATCAAGCTACTTTCAGAAATACCCTTGCTTAGCAGCTGACCAT
Organism: Rhabdornis inornatus; assembly: GCA_013397075.1. NCBI lineage: Eukaryota > Metazoa > Chordata > Aves > Passeriformes > Rhabdornithidae > Rhabdornis > Rhabdornis inornatus. The sequence goes on from VWZS01009843.1 coordinate 342,383, forward strand.
AAATACATATGAAGCTGACTTTGTTAAATTCAGATTTAAAGGGAGATCTTATTTGTCCCGTGGCCATGTCACCTTGGGCCAGATTTCAGAGCTGTAACCTGGTTTGGGAATGCCTGGCAGTTGGATAGAAGGTTTTGGAGCAAATCCCAGGTGCTCAGTCAAGGAAGAGCCTCATTCTTGGTTCTATATACAATTCTGGGGATATAGGATGTTGCCAGACAGAACATAAACCAAATAAAAGCTGTTAATATTTGTCATTAATAAAAGCCTGGTCTCCATTGCATAAGGAGGGAAGGTATTTTTGGTTTTTAATTCATTTGGCACCACTTTTACCCACATCAGGCTCTCCCTGTCATTTCAAAAGGGAAGTATTTCATGGTGTTTCTCACCACACTGAATTTCTGCACAGCACTGGGGATGGGAAACTTGAGCTGCATTTCCAGACCACAGAGAAGGCAACAAACACAAGTTCTTGCCAGTTTATCAAGGGCTGGTCTTCTGAGCAAGAATCACTATTAAAACAAGTCAGATTTCATTACCACCACAAGCCTTGATATCAAAAGGAATTTACTTGCAGAAACCACAAGTGCAGGTTTGTTTTTTTTTAGTGGTCTCATGACTGGTAACAAAAGTGAGTGGTTAGATAAGGAGCCTGTGTGAGAGTTTGTCTACTCCAGTCATACAAGTAACCACTGAACTGAAACGGATTATTCATCCTTCAGGACATGAAACTACAGCTCTGAATTGTTGACCATAAGCAGTTTCTATTCAGACAAAATTATGCACAGACAATACTTTGAATACTTTGTAAGCCGAGGTATTTCCAAAGCACAACTACCTTTGCCAAAAAAACAAAAGAAAAAAAGGAGATAAATCCCAAATGCAAGTCACTTCAATCTCCCCTTTCCTTTCCCAATGGTTCCAAAAAGGTAAAAAAAGATGAAATAATCTGTTTTTCTCAAAAAGGACGTGGATAAACCTTATTCTTTCCCAAGACACAAAAAACCATGACTTCATCAAGAAAACCTTATTAAGCAAAAAGTTACTTCTTGCTGAGCTGCACAAGATTCCTGAATCAAAACCCCTGGCAAATAACTCAACAGGTCAGCCTGTGTTTGTGTTCTGCACTGCTCTGGACAAGGCCAGGCACCCTCCAGTGCTCCTGTGCTGTAACAGCTTCATTCACACAACTGGCAAAAGCCATCGGGTGCACAAGGTAAATTCACTTTTCCCACCCAAAACTTGGGAGTCTCTTATTTTCAGTTATCCCTCTCCCCAGTTATCTACTGCAGGGAAAAATCTCTGTCTAAATTTACCTTTCAGTGAATCATTTTCAGCCCTCATTATGTCAATTAGGGAGTTCTCCAGTGAGTGCATGTCAAAAGTCCTCGTGCGATCCTGCAAGCAAACACAAACAGAGCCAGAGTTAAACACGAGCACCTCAAACACAAAAACTTCCATTTTCTTCTACATAACCACAGCAGAATTAAGCAAAAACCATATACCAAAGGATTGAGGAATATTAAAAAACTCCTCTGATAGAGGAATATTAAAAATGACAATATTATTAAATATGAATCTGACCTGTAATAATCTAATCATAACCAATGAAGTCTAATATCAACTCTTTCTCCTTCCCATTAACCAAAGCCATCGTTTAACACATGCACAGGTCAGACTTTCTCAACCAAACAATAAATTCCACATCATACAAATCTGATGTTATAGAAGCAAAACCCAACGTAAAATACCCAGGCACTGCTTTAATTTAATTGGCAAATTCAGAATAACTGAAATTTCTTGTAATCACTGAAATCCATACAGTATCATAAAAGGTTCCAAAGTGAGGCAAAAACCACTCTAATTCCAAATATTATTCACAAATCCATGCTTTCTGTGTATTTATATATTTGGACTTAGATAGAATTTTATACAATTACATTAATCCACCCTGATTTTAATTTTTTTTTTCTGTCCAAGAAGCTCTCTACCGTCAGCTGTAAAGATTCTATTTCATTCCTGTTCAAAGGAATCCTCTCTGAACTGAGCTCAAGCATTGGAAGTCTCTGTTCAAACAAGAAAAGAGAAACGTGAGCAATTCAGGACATTTTTGCTCTTGACTCCTTCTCCACAAGGAGATTGTGGAGTGCTTGTTATTCCAGCCCTGAGTGTGTTTTTTGTCCCTAACACTGGCTGTGAAGCTGAAATTTCTCCAAAGCACACAGATCCAGCTTGGAATATTTTTCAAGGCAGTGGTGAGTTATAAAGTGCTTTATTTCAGTGCTGAAGCAGCACTGATTGTTGCAAGGGCCATTCCTGATTTCACTGATCCCTCATTCTGGACTCTAAATACCTCAAACTATTCCAAGAGCAGGAACTCACCAGCTCCTGATCCATTTCCAAGTTGTAAATTACATTCTGATCACTAAAAAATACCATTTTTCAATCGAATTTCCTGGTATTTTTCCTCTCTTCAGAACAGTTTATTACTGAGACAGAACAGGCCACGTATTCCAACCCGGATGTGCTGTGTCTCAAATAGCATTAAAAGGGCCACAGTTTGGAACCAGCTCCTTTATTAAGTCTAGCAAATATCAAATTTGCTATAAAAAGCACAGCACTGCCCTGTCTCCCCACAGGATTGATTTCCTTGGTCATTTCTATTACAAGATAATTGAGGCACCTTAGAGAAAACATCAGGAGCATTTAAATTCTTAAATTTTGTGCTTTTCTTTCACGTATTTCCTACAGTTTTCTGCCTTTCCTGGGCAAATAATGAATTATTTTAAAATAATTTATTTGTTTGGTTCAAACACTGCTACTTTTTACTTATTTCAAACTTCAGTTATATTAGAATCCCTTAGCAGGAATGAGTACAAGCTCTCAGATTTTGGATCCATTAGGATCCAACACTTGAGTTAACTCAGGAATGGACATTAAAAGGCCACCTCTGCATTTCTAGCAGTCCTCACAAAATGACAAAAATAGCCTAAAACACAGGTGGGAGCATTTCCTGGAAACCTGATGTCCCTCAGCAGCTTCTCCTTCCTGAATTCTTGTGTTAACCTCAAGCCCACCCCATGAACAGCTACAAAACTCTAATTTCAGAGTGCAGAACCTCAGTAATTCCAAATCTTTGTGGAATTGTGGCACTTCACATTTCAGTTGTCTGAGAGACACAAAGGAAGTGACCCTGGCCAAGTAATTCCCAGTTGATTGTGCTGAGCACCCTGAAGTAACTCTCTCCTCTCTAAAATATCACATTGGCTTGAGCTGCAGTAACAAAGGGTTTGCTGCAATGCTAATTTTTAATATTGACAACAGAGAATTTAAACATTTAAAGGGAAAAAATGGAATTGAGCTGGTTGGCTCACAGGGAAGCACATTCTCCAATGGAAGCTTTGGTGTTGAGGAATTTATTTTCCTTTCCAACTGAACCACAACTTGTCCCTTTTTCAGGGTGAGGTCCATAAACTGCAAATCACACTGCAAACCCTTTAAAACACAACCCTGCACAGTGAGACAAAATTAACTGGTGATATTCCCACCTGAAGCTATCAGCAATCCCAAAAAAAAGAGGAATGACTACAATTTGGGATATATAAGGAACACTCTGTACATCTACATCACCCAGTGAAAAGATGTCAGTCCTAAATAAAGAGCAGCCAAGATGCCAAGCTCAGCTGGGCCACAGGTTTGCACAGTGAATATTGAATATTTTAAAAATTCCATTAGTTTAGTTGATCATTTGCCCTGACAGGTTGCACACTACTAGAGAAAGCCACCATTGGTAGTTTTGAGAATCTTTATACAAATTAAAGTCCTTTTATAGTGAAACTCCTTTGAAAACAGCAGCAGAGATTTCATCAGTCTTATCTTCCAAGACATTTTACCAGACCCACATCTGAAATATACCCATTTTTTATGCACTAAAGAAAAAATATAAACGCTGGTAAAGGTTAGTGGGAGGGGCCAAACCCCTGAAGAAATGCATAACTCTGCATTTCATCCCAGAACATCAAAAATAGCTCTAATAATCAAGATATTGATCACAAACCAGTAACTAAATGTGAGCTTTTCTCAGATATATATTACTTATAGTGCACATAAACCACACTGAACTAAAGAAAAAAATGTTTTCTTTAAAAGATTTCATGTAGAGAGAATGAATAACAATATGGTGATGGTTTTAATGAAGCAATTCACAAAGTTACAGTGCTTTGGAGCTGGATTGCTACTGTACACTTATTTATTTATAAAGAAAATATACAGGGGTAATGACTACCCTGGACTAAAGCAGAGTATGTACAATTCAGTAACAAAATGTGGCAACCACAGCCTGAAATTATTTACCTGGGTTCCAAAAGAACTTGGCTTTACACAAGTTTGTTTAGGGCATCTAAAATGTTGCTTTATCAGAGGGCTCAAAGGCTACACACTTTTATCCTTGGGAAACAGAACTGAAGCAGAAAGACATCAGGTAAACACAATAAAAATTTAAAAAAATAAAACTCAAACAAACAAAGCACAAACCAAATTAAACAAACTAAAGCCACAAAACAACCAAAAAGAAAGAAATCAATGTGCTGTCTTAATGCATGACTATGTTTAAAATGCCAGCCAACATTTCAGAAGACATTCATTAAACATAATTTGGAATTAGCAGTGCTGTTTGCACAATGTACACGAGGTGACAGCCTGCAGATCTGGTGAAAAATGAGTTATTGAGTCTGTAAATGTCCTACAATAACCAACAAACCACTTCTGGACTCTGCTCTGGCCATCTCTGCCTACAAAAACATTAAATTCTAATCCCTATTCTAACTTGATTTTTCAAAGTCCAAAGACTTTCATCCCAAAAAGAAAGTCACTTGGTGCATAACATGTATGATAGACACTGGGTCATCCTCCCATGTAAAAGAAATTCCACATGAATTCTTCCTGCACAGGAAGATCATACTTTGAATTTAAAAACCCCATACATGAATTCTCCTGCATGTCAGAAAAATGTGTATTTAATTTAACTATTAATTCATTATGGATTCATTATATTTAATCTGCACCCACAGCATTACCATCACCTGAATAATTAAGATACCAGAACCTGAGAGACTTCCCAGGATGGGCCTCCCAGTGGTAAATCCCAAACTGCACCAAAAAATCAAGGTCTGAACACTTGCTGGTAGCTAAGGCTGGGCCTGATCTCTTAAAATAAGATTGATCTGAAGTCCAAGGCATCAATAATAATGCAAGAGATGTCATTGCATTAAGCAATTTATTGATCAGCATTTATGGACCAGGTGTAGTTGTAAAAGTGGGGCTTGTTTTAGACATTTACATCTTTGTCAAACCAGAATATTTGTGCAAATCAAAAACCTCACAGCTACATTTGGAGCTTAATTACAGCAGGAGAAGCCTGAAACTTTCTGAAACCCTGTTCCCATTTCCCACTATTCCAAAGCCACGTGTCTCAGGCACAGGAGAGATAAATAAAGCATATTTCTCATCATAAATACAAATTCCACACTTCTCTTTCAACTGTGCCACAAATTTGGACTGGATTATGCTTCTGGGGAAGCTTCTCCTCCTCCCCAGCACCCTGCAAATGCTGTATTCCAGCTCCCAGTGCAGTATCCAGTGAATTAAAGGCTTGGAATAAACAGGTTTTTCCTGAAAGGATGTTGCTGAATTCTGCTCAGATCATCTTTTAGAGCTTCACCAGGGAACAATATGAAAGAGCTGGAAAAGTGAAGTGGCACAAACTGCAAAGTTAGGTCCAGCTTGAACTTTTAAGTGTTAGAAATTATAAACCTTTACTGGAAACGTTTCTAACACGTGTGATTCTATTTTAGCTGCATATTAAGTTTATCATGTATCTTCCAGAAATTATTTTCCACAATATCTTGTGTTCTCATTCTTTGCTGGGCTGTTAAGCATGCAACTTTCAAAGCAAAATGCTTAATAAGAGTACTCCTTTTAATCTCAGGAAAAAGACAAACATAATTCAAATAGCTTCTTAACAAAAGCTCTCTTTAAACAGAAACCCTGAGGTCAAAAACACACAGGAGGGCCAGAGCCCAAGTATTAACGTCAGTAGTAAGTTTATAAAACAAGAACAGTGTTAACTTCCCCAGCACTTAACTTGTGCATGTCATACCACATTAGAGTGCTGCTAATCCCTCACATCAGTAGCTGTGGGGAACAGCACACAAAACACTAATTACTGCACAGCTGATGGAGCTACAGAAAAATGGGCAAACAGGTTTAAAAACCCAGCTTCAAGGATTTTACTCTGTTTTCAAATGATACCTTGAAATTATTGGGAATAACTGCTGTTGCTAGAATAAAAAAAGTAAATTCTGCAAAACAAATAAGCTCTTTTTGTGCAGCCAGCCATGGTGAGTTATGAAAGGGTTCCCCAAACCCAAATATTAAAACAAAGAGGAATGGTAAAGAAATTTATTTGCAAGATCCCTTCAAGAGGAAAGTTTGGCAAATGCATTCAAGAGGCTATTTTTTTTTTTTAATTCCAGCTCCCTGGGAATTTGTTTAATGCACTTATTAAATCAGGCCATTTCTATGGGCAAACAAATGCTGACGTAGAGGTCGGAATTCAAACACGTTTTGTAATCACGAATGTGTTTTCTCAAACATTCCATATCTGCCTGGGGGAAGAGCAAGTCTCCCTGGCACAGGCCCTGCCTGCATTTGGAAGGGGTTATATACCTGGAAACCAGCCACTGGGGAAGAAAGGAAAAAACATTCTGAACAAGTGGATACAATGAACTGCTCTCATGTACAAAATTCTTTGAAATGGGCAGTTATTTTCGAGCCCGATTCCGGGAAGAAACACAAATTTTTTAAAAGTATTTTTACAGAAAGCTGAGCACTATTGCTTCACTTGCTTGTGCCTTTGGAGAGCCATTTAAAAAAAAAAAAAACAGCATCACGCACTGAAGATGAGATCTGGAAAGCTGGAAATGCCTATCAAAGCAAGATTTATGCATTGCATAACAGGCAGGATGTTCCACTCAGGAGGAAGTGCAAGTACACAGCCAAAGGAAAGCCAAAACAATCTTGAAGGCAGCACTGCCGTGAAATGCAATTACTGAGCACCAAGTTTGTCAGTGCTGCTGGGAGAGAAGGACAAGGAATTATTCTTAAAAATCACTAACTTGGTAAGGTGCCACAGTCACAGTATTTTCATATATTAATTCTCAGGGAAGGCTGTGAGAGCCAAAAGACTCCGTTTTTTGCTTTTTAATTTTAATTCAGGAACCATTTTTTCATTTGGACACCATTTCCTTTTCAAACGAACACACAAAGAACAATGGCTTTTCTCTTTTCAAAAGATCTTTGAAGGGGGGAGCCTGCCCAGTGGCTAAAGCACAACATCAAAACTTAATTTCATTAACAGATCTTGTTAAGTCTTCTCTGACCTTGCTGCCAGTTCCATCCCTGCAAGAGGTTCCTACAGACATTGTCGTTGGGGAATTGCAGGAGACAGGATTCCAAATGGAAAACACTTAGAGCAGAGAGCACAGGGTTTGCATGAAGCTCTCAGTGCCAGGGGAAGGCATCATCAAATTGCAAGGTTATCAAACTGATCACCACAGTATTTTCCTTTCATCTGCACCATTTGGAGCACCCATTTCATCCCATGGGCAGGGATGTTTGAAGGGAGCAGTTCACATCAGTGGCTTATAGAGAAATTATGCAACAACATCCTCTCCAAAGAGGAAAAGAGCTCTAACTCCTGGTCACCCCAAGATTTCCATTGAAACACAGAATCCTGTCTGTCACCAAGAATCCCGTGTGTCACCAAACCCTGGAATAGACACAGCCTTTGAGGGAAAGAAAAAAGAAAGTGATCCCCAAATATTTGCAATTGCTGGTTTACATTTTGCCTTCTAAAGAAACTCATTTTCACTAGATTGCAGCACCACTTGTTAATGATTTAAGCAGCAAAACATAAATATTAAATGAAAGGGATTGTTGTATCAAATTACTCCATTATGTTGCTGCAGCAAAGACAGCTTTCAATTATTTCCTAAACAGGAATCTAAGAAGATTCCAGTAACAAAATAGCCTTGTCCAGTACATGATTGCATCAGCAAGGATACTTCAGGGGCAGAGAGAGAGAAAGAGAGAAAGAGATGCATGAACACAAACAAGTAATAAGCAAAATCCTGCTTTGAGTCAGGAATAGAATCAGCATAGTCAAGAAAAAAATAAGAAGACATCAAAGGTCAAAATTCACATCATTTGTTTCCAGTGATTCAAAAATTCACGGTGCTTTCAACACTCAGCTAAAGTGACCAAAGGAGCTAAAGATTTTATACAAAAATAAAAAAAAAAGTTGTAATAAGCGTTGTCCAAGATGGCTTCAAAATTAACCAGCATCTTTCTAGGGCTGCAGTGCTGAAGTCCTGCTCTGCTGCCCTGCCCTTTTCCTCACAGAAGTGATCGGAACAGACTGGAAAGCACTTCCCTCCACACTTTCCTTTTCTTGGCATGGAGGAGTGTCAGACTTGGTCTTGACATGTACAGCTTCATCAGGGTGTTTATGTAAACAGACACCAACATGTACACCAAAATGATTTCTTTACCATGATCAAACTACGTGTGTCTGCTATTCTGTGTCTGGAACACCATCCAGAAGTCAAGGTTGATTTTGCCAGTTTCCTGAAATTTCCTTGATGCCAATCCAAGCCCATTGCTCTGCCTGTGTGTATATTTGGGGCTTACACACAGCAGCAAGGACACACTTGATCTCATTCTGTCACTCTCAACATCAGCTACGTGTCAGGGTACAGAGTGAATCAAACCGTGAGCCAAGGCTCGCTGCAGTGAGGCTGAAAAAAGACCAGCTCCAGCTGGGTCCCTTTTTCTGATGGTTTCACTGGATAAATTTGGTATGCTGGACACAGCTTCATTATATCCATTACACATCCTGACATTAAAATCAATTATTACTCTGCATTCTAAATTTGGAAGGGCTCTACCTGATACTGAACCAGTCAGTAGCACTGCAGTAGAAAAAAAGGGCTCTAAAGGAAAGTTATTGCCAGCAGCTGCTGTGCTGTCACCAGGGCCTGCACACCACCAAAAACCTGCAGTTTGCAAAGAACCCAACTATCCCCAAATCCACAAAGTCACTGTTAAATGTATTTCTGTTCCTGTACATCATGAGACACATTGCACAGTTTGTATCTGTAAAATTGTGTTTAAGTAGGTCACCCCTGTTCTTGCAGCATGGCAAGAAATACTGCAATCACGTTGAGAATTTTACTTTTGCCCTCATTTGAAGAGCTTGAAAAACAACCCTGGAAATGTGAAAGAACTCTTGGGTCTTTCAGTTCACCCTAAAGGAGTTTACAAAAGGCGCACACACACATAAAAGCTGGGTTTAACTGGTGGTCAGATGAAAAGAAGGGGACTTCTGCTTTAATTCCTACTGCAAATTAGGCTCAACATTATACAGTTCTTTTCAAATTCATAACAAGTCAGCCCAGAAGGAGAGGTTGAGCTGCCAGACAACCTGCCTCCTGCCAGGAGAAGGCCACAGCAAAATACAGGAGACCACCAACCGATCTCATCCACATCTATTTTTAGTGCTGATTTAATGGCCTGGAACCAAAAGTTGCTGCCATTCCTGAGGAGAGCAAACTGCACTGATTACCATTATTTGTAAAAAGCAAAGTTGCCCCCAAAAATGCTACAAAAATTATGTTGCACTGCAAGCCCATGTGATACTGTAAAACCAAAAATACAATCACTCCATACTTTTTCTCAGATGTGGTGCATTGCTGAATACTTTAAAAGGCCTCAGATCTCTCATACCCCACCAGGCACTTTTTTTCATTCCTTTTTCCTCTTTGTTGAAATACTTGCCAGTGAATTTCTTCATTGGCTGTTTCTGGCTGTCTGTAAGTATTAAGCTGAAGCAAAGTGGCCAATACAGATGGCTAGTGGGCAATAGATATTTATGACCATCACTGTTAAAAAAAAACCCCATGAATCACAGCTTGGAGGATCATTCCCACTATGACATTTGGAGTTAGCCATATGGTTTTTTCAGTTGCAAGCACAGAAATCCCACAACCAGGGCATTTTAATGCTCTTTGGGGAAGGCTTTTTTTTCCCTTACAGATACAACAGAGCACGCTCACCTGAAAAGGAAAAATGTTGTCAGCTCTGTTCAAGCTGTCATCCATCCAGGATTTGGGAGCGAAGGCCGAGCTGGGTCGTGCATACTTCTGCAGCTGGATATGATTACTTGCAAAATTCTTCTTTAAGGGCGAGATGGAGTTCAAGGGGGTGATGCCTCCGTTCAGTCCCCGGCGGTGGTCTCGGCCCTGGGACCCTCCCCAGCCGCCGTAGCCGCCACCACCGGGGCTCCAGGAGGACGGGGTGGGCGATGGGCTTTGGTAGCTGCTCCACGGAGAAGGTGGCTTGTTAAGATTATTGGCCAAATGAGGCAACTGATTAAAAGCAGCATTTCTGTGTGTGAATGGAGGTGGGTGAGGACTTGCAGGAGACCTCCTCTGTTGCTGATGCTGATTGTGATGATGCTGGAAATGGGGGTGATGAGGGTGGTGCTGAGAGAGGGGTCCGATCTGGGGGGAGAAGCTACCACCAAAGCCAGGGCTGACGTGATGGGGGAAATTCTGAAACAGCAGAGCACCATTATTAGCTGAGGCAGTAGGGACCCCTCCCTGGTGGAAAAAACTTGCATCTTCATTGATTATTGTAGAAGAAGAAGGAGCAATAGCTGCAGACCAGTTACTGAAACCAGTCAGAGAAGATGCGGTGGATGTCAAGGGCTGTGTTGAAGTACCGAGCCCCGAAGCCTCTTGGTAATCAAATCCTGTTAAAACCGGCGATTCTATTCTTATTTTCTCCTTTCCACTGCCGTTCTCTGAAGAATTATCGCCCTGGTTTTCTTCAGTTTTAGCTTTCTCGGGTTCAGAGAGCATGCCTGCTTCCTGACTTTGACCAGGGGAAAGCTGCTGTTTTTCTAGGGACTCTTGCTTTTCCTGTTGCTGAGTTTTAGATTTTTCTGACCCCAGAATCTCATCCTGAATATTATGGGCAGCTGGAGCAGGAAAGAGCCAAGCTGACCCAGCACTACTGCCATTGGCAGCTGTGTTATTATTTATAAAAGCAGCAGGGCTGGGGGTTGCATTTTGATGATGGTGTGGAGGCTGCAGATGTGGATGAAATCTGACTGGAAAAGCTGACTTATTTCCAGTGTTGTTTTGCACTAACACTCCAAACCCGTAATCCCCCATTTATTATATTTAGGGTTTGAATCCTCCCTGTAAGAACAAGTTGATGTTTAGTGTTTAGCTTGTCCTCTTGTGAGGCAGGATTAGCAAGTATCCTGGTTTTCGCTAGATGTTCCAGTGTCTTCCTCCACACTACTTATTTCAGATTTGGATAAAGATGTTTGCTATTTTTTTTTTCTTTTTTTTGCAAAAGATAGATCTCTTCAACTATTTCAACGTGTCAATTTGTGTCCGTTTCCTTCCTTTGGCCAGGAGGAAGGGAAAAATAAATCTTTGGTTCACAAAATAAGAGGTTTCCTTTTTCTAAAGGAAATGCACAGCAATGAGAGAATAAGCTTCTGGGAAATAAGGATAAAGAGATTCTAACTATCCTGTTTTTTTCCTCCTCAGCAGCCTTGACTCGCCCATAAATGAGTTAAGAGGGAAGAAAAAAAAAATACAATGACGTCTGGTCCCTCAACCCCTTGGCAGCAAAAAATAGATTTAAATCTGGAATAATTTAATACATCTCTATAATCTAATATATATTTGTGTCCTGTTCGAAAAGAGTCTTTGCTGTGGACAAGGGAAAAATTTACCTCAGGATCTCAGCATTCAGAAGGGTGAAATGGGGGAGTGAGTTGCAGAAGAAGCTTTATCCCGTGCTGCTGGGTTTAACCTATTATATTTAGCAATAATATACACCGTGTGTGTGCGTGTGTGGTTGTTTAAAGGGGTAAGATCTTATCTCAGGAAATCACTATTCTCTGTGTCTTGGGTGGGGAGTGAGTTGTGCAGGAGAAGGGTGGATTCTTGATGCTGCTCCTTCTGGGCTGGGTTTCTGAGCTCGCCAAACTCGCTTCTTATTTATCATCCAATATTGGCGTGTCCTTCATAAGAGTCCTGGCTGTCCGAGGAGGAAGGTTTTCATCTCAGAAATCAGCGTTCACCGTTCGGGAAAGGGAAGGGAGGGGACAGCGAGTTGTGCAGGAGGAAGGGGAAGGAGGTTTTTTTCTCGCTCTCTGCTGCCGGGAGGGTGTTTTGTGGTGCGGGGCTCGCCTCCTTCCCCGGGAATCGCGGCTCCCTCAGCCCAGCGAGCCCCCGGAACGCGCTCCCTCCTCAGGCACTCGGCATCCAGCGGGGCCGGGCTGTGGGTGCCCCGCGCGTCCCCCGCCCTCGCTCGAGCCGGGCAAGGCAGGAGGGGTTTTACCTCAGCAGCGCAGCAGCCTCCGGCAGGGAGGGGAAGGCGCGGCCGGCCGGGCTCCTCTCTCCCCCATGGAAGGTGTTTAAGCGGCTCTCGCGGGTCGCCCGGCGGGGTCGGGGCAGGCTCTGGCTCGGGGCGCAGCGCTCGGGGCTCCGGCGGCGGCTCGGGGCGCTCCCTGCCCTGCGGCGGCTCGGCTGGGCTGCGGCCGGGCCGTGCCCCTCATGTACCGGCCGCACCGAGGGGGGGTCTCCGCGGGCTCGATGCTGCGGGGAGCTGGAAGGACGAGGCGATCGACAGCTTTCGCTAAGCCGGCGA
>VWZS01009843.1:355633-417142 GCA_013397075.1 Rhabdornis inornatus
TTAAAATATAAATAAAATTAAAATATTAAAATAGCTATATGTAGGTACACCACTTGAAAAACCAAGTTTAAAAGGAAACATGCAGAGACATTTCCTCAAAAGTTTTCTTTTAGTAGAGGGGTGTCCTCTACTTGCTCCAAGGCTCCTTCTCAGACACATGACTGTAATTTGGATGATACTTTTACCAAACCAAGTATTTCCAACAGTTTTATTAGATAAACTTTTTCCTTCACAATCACAGACACCTTGTTACTCTGTGTGAAAACGGCCTCATTTACATATGGTGAAAACATCATTGTGAAAATGTAATTACTGGGTTATAATTCACCCTTTTGTTTACTGTTTGCAATTTGAGTGAGCCCACCTGATACTGAGCATTATTTTCCTCTATTTTTATAGTCATAATGTTGTTACCACCATCATACAGTTCAGGATTAACAGGCACTTCTGTCCAGACTCCAGCAGCAGATTGGTGTTCCATGAATAGTTTGGGAAAGACTGACTAGATGGCCTTAGCTTAATTTCAGGCAACCCCTTGCTATGCAGTAGGGTAGATGCAGATGGACTGGAGTGATATGGGTAGAATTTCTAAAATCTGACTTTAATCACTTTGTCTGACAAACATTGTTTGCTGAAACCATGGGAGGTTCCTCGATGGCCAGTGCTGGGATGGTTCAGCTGCCCAGCAGGATTTGTGGGTATTTATTCAGCCTCTTCAAGAAAAAAATGCCTGACCAATATGCAGGGATTGCAGGCATTAGTTACCAAGAAGAATAAATTACTGAGGAAAGTCAGGATTGTCTACAAATAAATGGATTTAACCACCCGTGAGGAAATTCTCACTTTGGTGGCTGGATGATATAAAGAGAGTCCCAAAGAATATAAATGACAACAGTGTCACAGAATCACAGAATGGTTTGTGTTGAAAGAGACCTTAAAGATCATCCAGTTCCAACTTCTACCATGGCAAGGACACCTTCCACTAGACCAGGTTGCTCCAGTTTTTTAAATCACTCAAGCCATAAGCTCAAATCCCTGTAGAGTCAAATTAACACCTTTGTCACACTGATTTTGGTGTAGCTTATGCCATGACCTAACTTTTGGACAAAAATTTGAAACATAAGATTCAAATAATCAGAAAACCTNCGGGGCCCCCTGTGCCGGGGCCTCACCGCCCTCAGAGCAAAGAATTTCTTCCATACGTGCAACCTAAGTCGTGCAAGGGCGAGCATCAAAAAGTCTTGACTACTACAGACCTGGTTTATACACTGCTTCATTTTGGGGATGAACGTTGTTTTTGCACACCGACAGATGACAACACACTAGTGAAAACATAGTTCAAAAACTAATATCAAAATATAAATAAAATTAAAATTAANGTTTACTGTTTGCAATTTGAGTGAGCCCACCTGATACTGAGCATTATTTTCCTCTATTTTTATAGTCATAATGTTGTTACCACCATCATACAGTTCAGGATTAACAGGCACTTCTGTCCAGACTCCAGCAGCAGATTGGTGTTCCATGAATAGTTTGGGAAAGACTGACTAGATGGCCTTAGCTTAATTTCAGGCAACCCCTTGCTATGCAGTAGGGTAGATGCAGATGGACTGGAGTGATATGGGTAGAATTTCTAAAATCTGACTTTAATCACTTTGTCTGACAAACATTGTTTGCTGAAACCATGGGAGGTTCCTCGATGGCCAGTGCTGGGAGGGTTCAGCTGCCCAGCAGGATTTGTGGGTATTTATTCAGCCTCTTCAAGAAAAAAATGCCTGACCAATATGCAGGGATTGCAGGCATTAGTTACCAAGAAGAATAAATTACTGAGGAAAGTCAGGATTGTCTACAAATAAATGGATTTAACCACCCGTGAGGAAATTCTCACTTTGGTGGCTGGATGATATAAAGAGAGTCCCAAAGAATATAAATGACAACAGTGTCACAGAATCACAGAATGGTTTGTGTTGAAAGAGACCTTAAAGATCATCCAGTTCCAACTTCTACCATGGCAAGGACACCTTCCACTAGACCAGGTTGCTCCAGTTTTTTAAATCACTCAAGCCATAAGCTCAAATCCCTGTAGAGTCAAATTAACACCTTTGTCACACTGATTTTGGTGTAGCTTATGCCATGACCTAACTTTTGGACAAAAATTTGAAACATAAGATTCAAATAATCAGAAAACCTTCACCACAACAGTAAATATTCAGGACTTTTGAGAAGGGAAGGGAAGGGGAGAGTTGTCTCAGGAGCATTTGCTCACACACAGTGGTGAGACCCATGCCCAGATTTGCTGCCACATCCACCAAATCAGTCCCTGCAGTTCAGGGATGTTGGGTGTATCCAACACTTCTCACCTGAAAGAGGTTTCAGTCTGAATGACACTTGAAGTACTTTAAGTCATCTTGGTACCTTTTGCTAATCACCGCCAGCATCTAATGGATTCATTTCTGGAAGCACTTTAGCTCTTCTGGGTTCCTTGGAGTGGAGGATTCCTCTGGCCACTCCAGCTGCCATCATTAGGCAGCTTTAGCTGACAACTGCCAAAGGCTCTGTGCTCTAGGCAGGCTCCCCCCAGCATCAATCTCCAGGATCACAAACCCCTTAACAACCTCTTCACTGCGAGACTAAACCACAAGTGGGAACATATTGCTCTCCTCTGAGGATTAGATTTCTTAGCCTGCTTTTATTCTGCCAGTCTCGCTGTGAATGTCACATTATAAGTGCTTGACCATGACTCAGGTCACAGGAAAAACTGAGCGTGGCTGAGCTGGTGTAGAGGAATCCGTGTGCTTGCTTTTGCTCAGTCAGAAACAACCCTGAGGTCTGTGGTTTGCTCGGCCTTTCAGCACCCCACACCCAGTGAGACACAGCAAAAGGAAACATCTTCCCTTTTGTCAGGTGCACTCAAAAGGCCCTGTGCCTCACAGGAGGTGGAATTCCTAATGGTAATTTAGTAGGATAAGCTGACAGATAAACTGAACCTGAAAGCAAGTGGGATCCCCAGGAAGCAGCTCTCCAGCTCAGTCACACGGCTCATCCTGGCAGAGCAGATGTGCCATTTGTGATACGCTCCCAGTGTTATCAAATCAAGGTCCCATTGAGTGAAGAAGTGAAAGCACTTGCAGAGCTGAGAAGGAACTCCTTGTGAAAATGCCTTGCCAGCAACCCTCTCTTTTTTAAATCAAAGCACTGCCAGCTCTCAGGCATCTGCTGGTTGCAGCTGTCACGGTGTCATCCGGAGGGAAAGGTGAGCCCTCGGTGACTCAACACCCGAACGTCAAACACTGACACTGCTCACGCTGCACAAACATCAGATTGCTGCATCTATTTCACACTGTTGGTGGGGAAACAGAGAATTCAAGTCTCATTTTAAGTCATCTCCTGCCTTAGAAGAAAAGGAGCAGAAAGAGGATAAGAATCTCTTTTCTAAGGGCAAAATTATCAGCTGTTTCTTATGTCTCATAAACTGTAACTGATGTTTTCTTGAATGTCAAAAGACCTATTAGGATGTTCAGATCTCCAGTTTTAACCCAAACATTGTTGCTGTATCTTGTACACACAACAGCATATTAATGCAGTTTAGTAAATCAAATTTAAAGTCAAGATTAACCCTGTACTTACAGCACAGGGATTTCAGGAAGGGTGCAGTGGGATATATTAAAATTCAAAGGGATCATTTATGGGGTTGTTAGTCACTCAGATGTTCCTCCACATTCCTTTAGGTCTGTTGTATCATAGAAGACACAGGACTTGCTCACATTCAGTGGTAATAAAAGCAGCCAACAGACCTGAAAAGCTGCATCAACATTTTATCCTAAACAATTGCTCCAGGAAGGCTGAGCTAAAAACCCCAGGCAAGCTGTCAGTAGCTAATATTAGCCTACACATACAGAAACTTTTTAATTCCAGAGCAATTTCCAAAGACTGCAGAAAATGTTCTCTAGACTGCAGAGAAAACCCAACAGTTCATTTTTTGTGCTGATGCAGCTGCAACTGCTGTTTGCTAGATCCTATCTCAGCCTGGTCATTGCAATATCGAAGTATGATTTTATAAACCTTTAAACTCTTGTGTAAAGCACATTATACATGCTAATGGCTTCATTTGACTAAGCTGGCTTCGTCATTTTGCTGCAGCTGGGTGAAGGTACTGTATATTGATATATCCTCATATGTCAAGCAACCCTTTAATGGAATACATTGCCTTGGAGTCCTTAGTCTTTATGAAAAAAGTCCTTATCACTGCCCAGAGAACTATTTTGTGTGCAGTAATTATGTAATATTAATGAACAGTATTACATACAACTATTTTCTAGCCCTATTCTTTGTATGGCATGTACTTTAGAATGACCTGACACTGCAAAAATGCCTCTAGCTTCCATGGCTCATGTAAAATACAATAAATACATAAATAATTGAGAAGAGGAAATAGGTAGTGTTGCAAAGGCTGTGGTGTTCTTACCACTGCACTTCAAAATCCATCGATGTGACCTTTGCAAATGCGCTTTTCTTCTTTCATTTAAGGATAACGCTTCCTTGAGCTGGCCAAAAAAAAAAATTCCACACAGGCACAGAGTTTTAAATTTGAAAATTCACTTTGTAATCTTATTTCTGAAATTGTAGAAGGAAAGAAACACCCAGGGGATGAGCCAGGACAGTGTGTCCAGGGACACCACCAGAGGCACCTGGAAAGCGATGGCCATCAGGTGGACTCCATGGGAAAGAAGCTGTTTATCCCATGGAGACTAAGCTTCTCAATCTCTTGGGATTTGGAAGTTTTTTTCCCCACTTCTCAAATAAATAACTGCTTATTTAATTCCTCTTAATAAAGGAGGAATGCAGGGCTGTGTCAGGGGCCGATTAGTCAGGGCTTGCAAAGTACGCTGGTGCCGAGTATAATTTTTATAGCAACTCCGTGACACCTTCATTTCTCAAAGTAAGATTTCATAGCCTGCTCATTTACAAAGTGGGCTAGTGCCTTTGGGTATTTGGGAAGGGCAAAAAGACAAATTGAAAAGCATCAAATCATTTAATTTCAAAGTGCATTAAGCGCACGCCTTCCAATTTTCTGACTAAAACATTCGTTGGTTTTTTCCAAAGAGGTTTATATTCAGGGCACAGAAATAGTTTGTGGATTTTAGATTCCTGAAATACTTAACAATGTGATTCAGGGGAAAAAACACAGGCTTCTTGTCCTAAAAAACCCAGATTCACGTGCAAAGTGTTAATGAACCCAAGTGACAGTTTAAGAATAAAAATAGCATAACCCTCCCTTCCCCCCCAAATGGTAGCTAATCAAACATTTTCTAGATCAGAATTTCTAACTAGTCTGGGATACAATAATTTAAAAAAACAAAAAGAACAATATTAGGAGTCCAATTCAGAGAGACCAAATTGAGGCTGGCCTTGTTTTCCACCTGGGAGCCACAGTACCTCCAGCCCCTGGATCTCCTGGCTCCTTTTGGAGCATTGCTTGCTGGAATCTGTAGTCTCCAGGCTGCATCTCCACTATTAAACAGAAGAGCAGTGGTAATCTGCCCCATTTTAGGCAAATTAAGTGCAGCTCTTTGGCTCCTGGCACGTTCCCAACACAGCCCTGAGATGAGCATAATTCCACAAAATCCATAAGATTCAGAGCCCATGACTGTCACTGTTCCCCCTTCCAGTGCCCTGCAGGTAATGGGAAGTCCTTTGCTGGGGTCCTTGAAGGGGACAAGTATTCTGGATGAGTTTAATGAATATTGGGTTTCTGTGTGCTGAGGGAACCAGTTCAGGAGAGACTTCCAGTTTTCCCTTGGAGTTCCTTACCTGATGGGTTTCATGTCACATTTCTGCTGGCGAGGGAAGGGGGGGATGTTGCACATTCAATGATCCCCTCCTCGTGCCTTGCAGGGGGAACAGGGTGTGTTTCCTCAGAATAGAATGAACTCGTGCTTTCCAATTTTTCCCCATGTTAGGAAATAGGTCCTGTCTCATTACTGGTGACAGCACATCTTGGTAGGTCATAGAGCAAAGGGAGAGCCTTGCGTAGAACAGCTGGGGCCCAGAGCCAGAAATCTCATTAAAGTAAGCTGCTGCTATTTCCAGCCTGTAATAGAGCTTTGGAGCTTGATTATATTCAGTGAAAGCAGGTCATTACAAACACACTGCTTTTTGCATATTATCTAAATTGAAATAATAATATGTTCTCTCCTTTCATGTGCTATATTGATAAATCCCAACTTATGAATGAAACATGTTGATTAGTTAGTTAAAAATAATTAGTTCCGTATTATGCCTCCAAGTTTAAGGCTTGATTAGTGCAAACAAATAACTTTTCTTGATAATAAGTCATTTACAGAGTATTCTCTTAAGTAGAGCACACAGGCATAAAAATAATCTGCAGCAGTAAATTGTGTTATTTGTTCTCTCTTTTCTCTTTGACTTCAAATGTAACAGTACTTTTAGAACTTGAGAGACACAATATCTATATGCAGATTCTGATCTCAACAGCAACTGCTGCAGTGCTACTCTGGTGTTATTTGAGGGAGGTGGCAGAACACCAGATAAAAATGTGACCCATAAATGCTCTTTGATTCAGCCTTTTTGGCCACGTAGCCCCTAAAGAAGAACAATTTTTTTTCCCAGTGACTGAGAATATCGCTCAGCTATTAACTTGCATTTAAATATTCTGATATTTTCATCAGAAGTGAGCTAATGAGTGGGTTTCCTGAGCAGTGGAAGTTCTTTTGGAGGAAAACAAAACCCTGCATGAACATTTTTTTCTAGTCATCAGTTCACTGAAGCCAGCACTATTCAACAATGTTCATAAAGCTTAAATCCCTTCCTAAATATGAACATTTTCCTGAACCAAGGCTTAGGGACATCATAAAGTCATTTTTTAAATCTCTCCATAGGGTTTTTCTCATATAGGCCAAAGATGGGTCAGGAGACAAAAATGCACAGGAGACATCCCTTGAAGAAAGGCTATACCTTGATAGGATTATGGGATAAATATTGCAATAAAATTAGATAACATCCTGATAAAAAGCCTCGACTCTGTTGGTACTGCTGTCTGTGCTGCTGCTCCCACCTACAGAGCCTCTCTGATGGAAAGTTATGGCTCTCAATTATCACTGTGAAAATCCAGCCCTATTTTGGGAGTGCTCATAACTTTGAGCAGTCATCGAGGTGTGGGAGTTTGACGGCGTTGTTAGAGAATAACAGCCTTGGTGTTGAGGCTCTGAGGCACAATGAGCCTGCAGGAGGCAAATAATCCACCTCTGTAGAGCACTTCTGGAAAACTCTTCCCTTCCTGGTTGACAGGAAAACTTGCAAAGTCTGGGAAAAGGACCAGACCTGTGCTTCCAGGCTGCCAGGAAGGGAATTAACCCAAAGGCAGCAGTTGTGGTCTCAAGTGGTACCACCAGTTTTCTGACTCCACATAATCACCAGACAGCCATGAGGTGGAAAAGGATCTCTACTAAAAATGATAAATCTCTACTCTTTTGTGAAAGAACTGAGGTGACTTACTGATTAAAAACTCCTCAATTGTCTCCAGTCCTCTCAGAGGGCATTTACTGAGAAGTGGTAATGGTTTACAGTCTCAGAGTGCTTTTAGAGCACTCAGTGTCAGAAAAAATGGCATTAACCCACTCCCCTCCCCATATTCTGGACCTGTTTCTCAATGCTAATCAGGAGTAATTTCACTGAAGTGAAGGGAGTTATACAAGACCTGTGTGAAAGTGGAATCAAATCCATGTATCATACATTTAAGATTCCTGGCAAAATATGCTCTATTTACTTGAGGAAATTAAAACATTTCAAGTCTGGATGATTTAAGGGCTATGTTCTTACTTCCTAGAAATTAGAACAGTACCTCATGTAATCAATAAATGTATAAAACTGTCTGAAATGCAAGCATTGCAGAGGTCAGGAGTGGAAAAAACACAGCTGAAATCACTTTACATGACATACTGGAAAAGCAACATTATTTTTACCAACAGCACAAGGAAGCCATTACAAAAGGCAACAAACTGATTGAATGCTATGGCAAAGAGCATTTGTTTGATAGAAGTCAATTTTGCCACTTCCATGGCAACTAAAACACAAAATTAGACTGTTCAGGGAAGCACTTTGGTTCCAACTTCCTTTGGACTTTAAGAAATTTGGGGAAAAAAGCCCTTGGGTTGGGCCTATCTGTGTGGGAAACACCACACTGCATTCACACCACACCAGCAGAGTTATTTTCACATCAGATCACAAGCACCAGGCAGGGTGGGCTGTGTTCTCTCCTCCATGGCCTGGAATAGAAATTACTCAGTTCCACGTGAAGCCTGCCCAGTGTCTTCCACAAGAAGAGGCTCCATTAAGACCAACAAAAGTGCTCATTGTGCAACAGAGGTGCTGCAGATTCTCCAGGAGAGCTGTAGGACAGAAACGGGCTCTTAAACACATGGAGAGTCACCCAGCTCCCAGCCTCAAACCTGAAAGAGTTGCTTGAGGAGGTTTTGTGGAAGCACAGAATATCCTGAGCTGGAAGGGATCCACAGGGATTATCCATTCCAGCTCCTGTCCCTGCACAAACCCCCCAAAATCCCACCCTGGGCATCCCTGGAGTGGTGTCCAAATGCTCCTGGAGCTCTGGCATTCCCTGGGGAGCCTGGGCAGTGGCCAGCACCCTCTGGGGGAAGAACCTTTCCCAAAATCCAACCTAACACTCCCTGACTCAGCTCCAGCCCTTCCCTGGGTGCTGTCCCTGTCACTGTCACAGAGATTGGAGCTGCCCCTGCTCTGCCCCTCGGGAAGAAGTTGCAGGTTTGACGAAACTTTGAGGTAAATAAGAAATGGAAGGAAATATGCTGGACTTTGAAAGCACAAATAAGCAGCAGTGTTGTTTTCTAACTCATAATAACACACAGATCACTGTATCAGCTCCTGGGCTGCTGCAGGAATAGAAGGAGTTTGCTGGAAAGAGGAACAAGCCTCTGTGCTGCCCCTTCCCCCTGTGTTACAATACACCAAGGCTTGTGATGTTTGACCAAAGAATGGTGAAACCCAGGAGTGACCTTGGACAACACTTGCTGGTGATCCTGAGTCACTGGCTCATGCCAAAGTCAGATGTGGGGTGTGCAATGGGGACTTTGCCATCTGTGCTTCATGCCTGAATTTTGCATCAAAAATGCTCCTGAAGGCATTAAAAGACATTTCAGTGAACGTCCAGAGAGGGGAATCGACCCCTGCAGAGCCAGCCTCAGTTTTGAATGGCTTGGCTTTCTTGGCTTGTCACATCTTCCCAGTCTCCAAACCTTTGTATTGCAACATGGTGTGCCGTAAATATCGGTAATGGAATGGATTACATCAGCCACCCTCGTGCTGCCAACCTCAATATTAAACTCTGCAGCAGCCCAGAGGACTATGACAACTCTTCAGCTCCATTTGTATTAGAATACAAAGTACAGAATAAACCCACAGCGTTTCTGGCAACTGATACTACGTGTCAGATAAGAATGGCACAGGGGAGAACAATGCCAGAGCACTGAAGTTCCTTCTTAGATTAAGAGCTGAGGGTACTCGATATGTGCCCTTCCAGAATGTGCTGTAGGTCAGGCATTTTTTTATTTTGATTTTTTTAAATAGTAAGCCCCCACTACCTAAGCAAAAGCAAAATGTAGTTTCCTATTTCTACACCCACTGACTCTGCTCAAGGTGTTTTGGCTGCAACAAGGGAGAGAGAGGGATCTGGTTGGATTTTAATGTATTTTCACCTCATTTCAGATACTCAAAAGACACTGGTTTAAGTGCTTAAAAATATGTTCAATACTTCCTGGCAGTTTCTCTTTGCTCATTCAGCTGCACATTGACTGTACAGCTCTCACTGCAATTTCAAGTTTGCTTGAGGTTGTTTGGGCCAAATAAAATCCCATTCTTATGAGATAAGCCAACATTAATTACCAGGGAGTTTGACCAGAACTGTTGTCCCCATGTTAGACTACTGATCAGAACTTTTTCTTTTCCAACCCTCATCGTGAATATTTTTGGGACAGACTGCTCAAAGATTTAGGTAGCAAGTGTGAAATAATTAGACTCAGTGGAACACAAGTTCTGAAGAGTGGAAGGCATGATTCAGCATTTCATCTTCTCAGTATTAATGATTTGTTGTTTATTTTTTGCAGATCTTCAAGGGAAAAACTGGACTGACTTCTCTGTGTGGGACTTAGAGATCCTGGAACTGGAAAGATAAAGGAGCTGGCAAGAACTTGCTTTATCCACCATGCTGCTCTGTGACTGCTGCTGGCCCCACAGAGATGGCTTCATTCCATCAGTTTTTATTGCATATAATGTGCAAACAGCTCGTTGAGATGCTCTGAAAGATGCAATAAAAACACAGAAAATATGAATGCTCAAAAAATGGCGTTGTCTGCTGTAGGAATATGGAAACAGATCCCCGTGTCCTGTGCCTTTATTTCAGCGAAGGAGCTGGGCTATTGTTTCTATTTAAAATTGGTTGCCATGGTGGTTTCATCCGGGCTTGTGCCCTGATGAAAATTGTTTGTATCAGTGACGCAGCAGCGCTGGCAACCCGATGTTTGCATCTACCTCCAACAGAGCAGCAACTGTGGAACTGGAACCTGACACTTCACCTGTGCACCCCAAACAGGTTCCTAAAACACCCAGGGACCCCTGGCTGTCACACCTGAGGCAGGTGTGAGACCAGCCACCATGCAGGTGCTCTGAGTGCCTGCAGCTCCTGAGGCTGCAGAGAGCTCAGACAAGATGGAAATGCTGAAATGAAAGCCCACTGCCAGGAGGATCTTTCCCCAGGTGTGACCCTGGTGTGCTGTTTGGATTTTGCAGCATCACCTGGAATTTCTGGGAAGTTTCAGGTCTCGCCTTTTTGAAAGTGATGGGAAGCCCTGTCTGACATTCAGATGTGCTGATACAAGAGTCTCTCCCATTTTTTAATGAGCCTCAATCATTAGCCTCCTTATGTCACAGGCAGCCAGTGATCCCATTAATTAGGTGAATGGCAGCCACCAGGACACTCAGAAATGTCTATGAACAATACAGGTTAAAAAAGGAACTCTTCATATGTGTTTATTCCAGGTGACAATTCAACTTCTGGCCCAAACTCGAGGGTCCTCCAAAACTTCACTCTGCTTCCCGCTTGGTGCTGATGCAGTAGGGCACATTCACAGGGACAAAGCCAAGACAGTCTGAGATCTCAAAGAGACTTTTAGGCTTAAAGCTTTGTCTTTAATGAAAAAAGGTCTTTTGGAATACTGAACCTACTGCAAGGGACAGAGGGGGTTAATGCTCCTCCCTGCATTGTCTGTCAACACTATACCATGCACAAAACACAGCAGATTTCCTACTGGAGCAGTGCTGGTTAAATTAATTTCGATCTGGAACATGAGTACCAGTCCCTTCTCTTCACCTTTATTGGGAAATCCTCCTTTCCAGCAGATGTGGCAAGTGGGGGAGGAGGAACCCAAGAGCAGCTGTGAACAATGAACAAGGACCAAACGTTCTCAGCAGGAAAGAGAAGCTGGCAGTGCCAAGAG
Source organism: Rhabdornis inornatus (assembly GCA_013397075.1). Classification (NCBI taxonomy): domain Eukaryota; kingdom Metazoa; phylum Chordata; class Aves; order Passeriformes; family Rhabdornithidae; genus Rhabdornis; species Rhabdornis inornatus. The sequence continues at coordinate 367,180 of VWZS01009843.1, forward strand.
CACGATGGCAGCTCGCTCTGTGCAGAGCAGAGTGCCCGGGCTGCCAGCTCTGTATCCCTTCCTAGCCTGCAAATGAAGCAGCTTGGCAGTCTGTCTTTCCAGCATGGAGATTGTATTTCAGCTGATGTGCCTGCAGTGCCTCCTCTGCAGAGCTGGAAGGGAAAGATCTGCTGAGTAAGAAATTATTAAAGGCCAGCAAGAGCCTCGTTGCTTTTGGTGCTGTCGGTGCAAACTTTATCAATAATGGAGCAGCTTTTCCAGGAACACAACCAGGAGAGACCAGGCTGTGATAGCACAGCTTTCCAGAGAGGCAATGCTGTGCTGCTCCTTTATTCCAGATGTCAGAGTGAGGCAGTGCTCCCTGTGATGCATCGCCTCCCCCCAACAGGCCTGCAGGCTTAAAAGCATCACAGGCTCCAAATTGGGACTGTTTTAGAAGGGACTGGCCTGTCTGCAGCAGCTTGGAGCCCAGGGGGATCTTTGGAGGGAGAGCTGAGGGTCTTGCACAGTTCTGTGAGCCTGCAGTGCTGACTTTTCCACTGGAAAGATGAAAGCTGCAGGTAGGAGCTTCACCCCATCACTATCACCAGGATTTGGCAAGAGTCAGATCAGAGCACGTGGATACTTCAGCCAGGAGTTTTGTATAAAACTGAGACACAGATTCCTGAAAGCTCCCTGTTAAAAGCTGGCACCCCAAGGATGGGAGAAGCCAGGTGACTTTGTGTTTGTACCACTGCTGCAGAACACATCTTTGTCTTAAACCCTTTAAATCAATACAGCGCTCTAAAAAAGGCCAACCTGTAATAAATGCAGAAAAATATCATATGAGAGGAATATGAGAGGAAAATATCAGAGGTTGCACTTGGTTAGGCCTCTCCTACATGTACAACCTGAATGATAGAAGCTGAGAGCTGTGCTTTCCTGGGAGCAGTTTTTATGGGACAGAATTTCATCCATTACCATGGATCTCGTGGGTTACTCTGAAGGCATAAAGGGGGTAGGAACTGTGCCCTGCAAGGCTCTGCTACCCTGGCACACTTTGGGGAAGGTCCTGGCCCCTTCTCAAGCTCAGCCTTATCATTAGACTGCAATCAGGAGAGGCAAAAGAAATTCTGCAGTAAATATTGTATCAGGCAGTCTGGGATGCCTCAAATGAGAGCAGCTCATAAGGAGCTACTAAATATAAAATCATCCTCAGGGCAGCTCCAGTTTAAGCCAGGGCATGTCAGCCCTCAGAGAAGCACAGAATCTCTGGGATGTAAATAAGAGAAAGGCAGAGTGAGGGGGAGAATTAGAAGCTTACAATTGAAATTCTGAAAAAGAAATGGAAGGTGTGCCATGCAAAGGGAGAGGACCAAAAAAGAAAGCAACCATCAGGAATATGAAATGTCCAATATCTGCAGTCCTAATTTGGAATTTTAAGTGTCCTCTGCCAGAGCTTTATGCATTTACACAAATCATCCTACATACCATGGTGGCTTCTCTACCTTGGAGGACCTTTCAGCTCATTCTAACCCTTCTCTCCCCTCTGCTTTCTCCAGACCATTCCTTCCCTTGTGTTTGTACACAATATATTGATGTCCCAAAAGCCTTTAGCAATAAGCAGAAATGCAATAATTAAATGTCTCAGCAGCAGAACTGAGTTTCCCATTGCTGCAGACTTAACTCCACCTCCTAAAAAGGCAGAAGATGTTCTCTGTGGTTTTCCTGTTCTGTGGAGGGGAGATCTGGACCCAGTTTTACACTTGCTTTGGGTGAAACGTGGTCTGATGGAGGTGCAAGGGAAGCAGATCTAAAAACCTCCCAGGACAGACACAGAATCTGCTGGGGTCAGGTTCCTGCTGGATGTTATTGAACTAGTTCAGCGATCCAAAACTAGATGTGAACTTTGCTGCTCTGGCCTATATCTGAGGGAGATAAAAGCTGCTATCTATATCCTTGGGGCCATTTCTGAGCTGTATTGTGTTTCCAGGTTATGTTACCAACAGCTGACTCTGCTGACTTCTTGCATCTGATTCATTCCTCACTCTTACCCACCTTTTCAGAATACAGCTAATTCCAAAACACAGGGAAATCAACAATTATCAGTAAATTTAACAAGGTGGCAGCAGGACACCCTGACTGGCAGTTAATCCTACAAGCCAGACCACGCTGATAGGTTTGCAAATACCTTTGCTGAGCTTTAGTGTCAACACAATTTTATATTTTGGAGGCAGGTCCTTTCTTGAAGGGCACTTGCATCATCCTTGGGGTTGGTGTCCTGGTGCTTTTTGAACACTCTCTATTCCAAAGGCATGTCTCTGAAATGTTTTCCAAGTTCTCACCATACCTGGGCCAAGTGCACTGCGTGTCATTAATTTTCATTCTGACAATAATCTTTTAATCACAGCATTAAAAGCATCAGCTTAAAAGAAAGAAAAAAAAAAAAAGAAAGAAAAAACCCAAACATATTCTACAGTACAACACTAGGAAGGAAAAGTACCACATCCCAATCTGTTACAGGCCAGCCCAATTCGACCTGTGGTTTTCTCATCTCCTGCTGTATCAATTTCAACCTATCAGACCTATTTTTGTACACACATCTTCTAAATGGCTGTTTACCCCTGCAGCAGGTGCCTCTCGGGCTTTTATCCCTGGCACCCTATGAAAAACGAGCAAGGAAATGAAGCAGGACACATCTGAAAGGCTGGAGTGGAGAGAGATTAGGTGAGCACCTAAACAGGAACTGGGAATTTAGTCTGTCTTGGTATCAACTACATTCAAACCTCTAAACATCTTTTACTGCCTTGACCCAATTGACTTGGACACAGTTCACCCAATAAATCTGCAGCAAAGTAATTCAAGTGTCCCCAGGTCATCTGCTGGCACCCAAAATAACAAACTGAGGGTTTGGGATCCTAATAAATGGTTCTTCAGGACAGGAGAGGTGTTACATTTGACCTGCTGGGCCAGCAAAAACCCACTTCTTGTGCAACCTTGACTGAGTTCTGGCAGCTTTCCTGAGGCTTGCCCTACTACTGTAGGCTGTGGGCTGAAATTCATCCAAGGCTCTGTAGATCTTGGAGCCAAACTCTTGCTCTTTGTGCAAAATGTGTTGCAACAGTCGAACCCTGCCTAGCCCCAGCAGCTGGGCTGGGAATTGCAGCACTGGGTGTTGGGATTGGTGATTGATTGGTGATGGATTGTGTTACCTGTGCTGAAAACAGCAACACCAGCCTGCAGAGCATGCAGCAGTTCCTGCTGGGAGGCTTCAGAGCTGCTTTCTGAAGTTCTGCTCCAATGATGGGTTGCTTTGTTTGGATTTTTAAGCAATTTTGGGAGCTACATGCAGCTGGATCGAAATCACCATAGAAGGGAATTGGATTTGATGACCCTCCATTTCCTGAGAGCAGTATTTTCTGGCCACTAAACAACTTTTTGAATCTGTCTCTGAAAGATTCAAGCATGCAAAACTGGGGGTTTGGCACTATTTATTTGCATTAAGATTGGAGCTGAGTACCTCAGTCCAGAATGTCTAGAGCACACACACAGTATATATATTTCTGTCATCATTAAAACCACGTGTGTTCATAAATATATTTACAGAGTATATAAACAAACCTGTTTTTGCATTCAGGTGTGTGGTTTAGCTCTGAGAACACTCCCAAGAGAGCCAGGCACAACCTAATCTTCCATAGTCCCTGGTCACCAAAAACATGCCATCAATTTACACTTTTGAAAGTCTCAATCACAACTCAGATTGTTTGTCAACACGTTACCCTAATTTCTAATTTGAGTTCCTCAGAAAGTCCCTTTCTATCCTTCTGGTTGGACAGTAGAACCTGAGGAGGTCTCTGTTTCACAGACATTAAAAATGGGTGAAAATGGATCCAGCAAATTGGTTTGCTGAAAGGAAGGCACGAACTTCTTTGCTGTAGTCCAAATCTGGGGGCTTTTACCCAAATATTTTCTATACAGTCTTAATAGAGTGAAGGCACTGCCTTTTTTTCCCTTAAAACTCAATTGTTTCCTTATTGACAGCTTTTAGAGCTAAGTTATGAATGTTATAAACATGATGGCAAAAGGAGAGAAAATTGGATTGACTTTGGAGAAAGACAGAAGTTTTAATAAATAGAAGACTTCCACTGGCAAGAGAGACATGAGAAAGGCCATAAAAGTATGTACACACACAAGTATTTAAATAATATCATCAAAAGCAGATTTACCACATAAAGCCCATGCTTTATAACTTTGCACAAAGTCCCTCAGCACAGTGAAGAAAAGTTGACATTTTTCCTGGGGTCCAGCTAGTCTGAGAGCCACTCATTTAAAGTAGATTTTTTAGCTCCATTGCCACAGTAAATCATCAGGATGGATGGAAAATGTGTTTAAACGTGGTAAACAGTGATGAATCACCAAATCTGCTGCCTGGGTGAGATGGATCAGCCTTCACGTGGGATCTGCTCCTCCAGCCTCTGGCTGAGGTTCTGCTGATTCTCACTGAGAGTTCAATAAAACCACGACTTTTTCGCAGTACCTTCAAGAGTAATTTGTATATTTGATTCATGTTTCAGGAGTGGAAAAATCATTAAGCCCATTAAAGGAATAATATTGAAAGGCACACTGCAGGGAGGGGGGAAACTCAATGGCTGCAGCTGGGTTGGGAAGAGAGGGAGAAACCTGTGCATAAAGCAGCACATTTTTAGTGTGGCTGAAACATCTGCCTGTGACAGAGAGAAACGTTCATCAACAGCAACAAAAGACCTTGGAGCATCCCTCCCCAGCCCTTTATTTGCTGAGAGTGTAAGCCATGAATGATGAGAGCGCCGAGGGTTAAAGTAAAAATAAAAAATCACTCTCCAGGAAAACACATGAGAAAAGGGCAGCTAAATCTCTGACAGATGAGAACGCTCTCGGGGTGTCAGCAACAGGAGTTCTGATTTACACTATCTGGAGGGAGAGATAAGGACTCCACAGCACAGCAGCATCTAATAAATGATGCCTGCAGCACAATAACGAGAGCGAGCTCTTCATTTTATTTATTTATTTTGCAGTTAATTTAGTGCTCCTGAAAGCCAGGGCTTTTTGTATACCTCTGGTCACTGACAGTACAGCCAAGTCCTCCCTCACTCACAGCTCTGTCAAAAGACACTTTATAAATAACTGGAGATGAGGGTCTCCCCCCCTGACCTGTGGGATCCAGCACTTGAAAAGAAAGATGAGCAGCAGTGGCAGGCACAGCACAGCCCTGCCCTGCAGGGTGTCCCAGCCCTGCCTGCCTCAGACCTGCCTCCAGAGCAGCAGGGCCACGTGCGTGTGCTGAGCACCTGATGCACACAACCAGCAGCTCCTCTTGTCCAACTGATCTCATTTCCACTTCTGGGGTCTGCTGCAAGGGTTTGAAGTGAAGGCTGGAGACAAGGTGATCAGATAAAAGTTGAAGTATAGAATAGTAATTCCTCCATTCTCGCCTCACATCCCCCCAGTGGGAAAAAAAACAACTGCTGATTTGGGGGACAAGTTAAAAAATCACCCAAACACCTGATTTAGGGTCATTTCTCCTGATTTGCATGAAGGATTGCTGCATGGCAATGATTTCAGTGCACTTGTTCAGAACGAGAGGTGTTACAAACACCTACGTTGTTTTTGCTCCTGCTTCCATGATGTTCCTCATTCCCTGCAGTCTGTCCCTGGCTCATTAGTCATGTTGGGGCAATGATAAGGTGGAGAATGATTACATAGTTGGCTCAGACTTTTCCCTTCCCAGTACAGAGTGTGCTTGGATCCCTTCTGGGTGGAGACTGACCTGAATGCCTTCTTTTAAACCATGCACATGCAAGCCTGGAGTGTAATGATTTCCACTTTGGTTATGTAGCTGTTCCTGTTCCCATTCCCAGGGCCCAGCTTTCCAAACAGGATGGTCCTGATTCAGGCCTGTTGTTGGCTTGGCTGATTTGAGTGAAAAAGCTGCAGATCCACATTGAAACAACTCAGCTTTTCTCAGCTGTCTTTAGAAAAATCTTTATTTCGTGCATTCCTCACCTGTTATTACGCATAGTGAATTCATGAGTGAGTGTGTCGTGACAGTCCCCTGAGGAATATTGCCTCTGGGAATAACTTTCTGAGCTCTTCACACAGTGTTTTGTGAGTGACTGCATTAGGAGATGCTCAGTGGGGAGGTTCTGGGTTTGTCTCTCTGTCTTTTATTAGGACAGGGATGGATTTTACCCACCTCAATACAGATAACTCATACCCTGAGACAGGCCAGGGCTCACTTCAAGTAACAGTCACAGCACAGGACAGCTGTCCTCAGAGGCCAAGAATCCAAGGATGTGCTCAATCCTTCCCCCAAACCTTCTCTCCTGGTGTGTTTTTATTTTGCAGGAGGCACTAATGTCCCTTCTGTACCAGTCTGAGCCTCGGCTTCCTCCTTGGCTCAGTCTTTGACTCACCATGGCGTTGAACCCACGTCATTTCTCCTGCCATATGTTCCAATTCAGCCTTTCCTCTATTCCCACACTGCCAGGAGTAACCCAAACACAAACTGCCTGGTGACTTGCCTGTAGCAAACCCCTCCTTCCTGCCACTGGAATTACCTGTTCAAAATTCAAAGCCACCCCGACCGCTCCTCCTGTTGCTCCACAGCCTCCCACTGCTGACGCCCTCACATCCCTGCAGTTTGCATTTTGCATGCAATGCTGATGGCAAAGCAGCTGGGAGGTGCAGGGTGAGGAGAGGGGGTTGCAGGGGAGGCTTTGGGCAGTGAAACACAGATGTGCTGGCAGCAGGGGCTGCCTCAGCCCTGCCCAGGTACCCCTGCTCCTGCACAGCCCTGAGCTCCACCTGCTCTGCCAGCTCCCAGCTCCACAGCTGTCAAAACACTTCTGCCAGGGAAAGCAGAGCTCTCCCCACCTGCCTCTGGCCCTGCCCGTGTGGCTTTCATGTTTTAGTCCTTGCCTGAAACCTCTCCTGCTGCTTTGCACCATCCTGCCCTGCTGTGCCCCAGCCTGGCAAGGTCTGACCCACTCGGGTCTGGATCACCTTCTGACCCCTCTGTGTCCTCTGTGTCATCTGTGTCATCTGTGGACATGGCACTGCCAAAGACAAGCAGGTCCACGTGGCCTGCTCTCCACCAGCTTTGTTTCTTTTTCACATCAACTTCAGTGCCCCCAAATTCTCACACTGTTGCCCAAACCCCAGAGTAGGTCTGGGCCCTGCTGTCTTGGCAGACTGAGTGGTGAACCCACTTGCTACTGAGGCATCCATCCATCCAATGAAATAAATAAACATATAAACATAATAAACTAACATATTCTAGGCATTAAATCAGGCACCCGAAGTCATCATCAACTTACTCAGCTTTTACATCCCTTAGTGACAAAAGGAACATCGACTGAGATGTTTCAGAGCTGCTTTGGGATTTAGATTAATCTAATTTGGGGGTTTGGGCACCTACACATCTTAGGCTGCACTGAAAATCCCAAGTTAAACTGATTTTTTATGTAGGAGAAGATGCTGCTTCCCAAAGCAAAGGGAACTGCTTGCCTTGAAGCCGGAATCCACAAAGTCAAAAAAGCTGGAGGGGACTGGAGAAGAAGGAGGGGAGGCACATTCCCAGTGGAAAATGCTATTGATCCTTTGCCCTAACAGCACTAGCCAGTAATGCTGCAACATGAACTAACCTGCCCACCAAAGCAAAGCACTCAGCAATTTGTAAAAATCCCCTCCAGAATGTAAAGAACAAGACCACAAATGCTATTTAAGGTTTGCAGGTTTCCTTGGGCAATGAAAGGAGCAGAAGCCTGATTAATCTCTGATTTGTTCTCCTGCAGGAGAACAAACACATCCCCTGTGCTCACCCACAGCTCGCTGGTGTTGGGTTTGTAAATGCACAGGGAGAACGTGCAGAGACAGGGGGAGAGGCAGGAAAACATTTTTCCTACCACGAGGAACATTCCCTGAGCTGAAGGCACACTTCTCCATCCTGGGCTCTCACAGCCAGCGCCAGCAGGATGAGCTTGAGGGAACATCCTGATTTGGATGCATTTTGTGAGAGGGAGGGATCATCTCTGATAAATAAAATAAAACCAAAACCCTGATAAAACTTCTTATTTTCTTTTTCAAAGCTAAAACTCACTAGGTGTATTCTGAAGTGCTGAAGAGGCAATTTCTGCTGGTGCAGAGGAGCCAGTAATAGGATTTAGGATTCTAATGTACCAGATACAGACTGAAATGAGAGTACCACTACTGCCTGCTCCCAGAAAAACCCTCTGGAGAATTATTGGAAACCATTTCCATCTGACAGGCTGGCACTCAGCCTCTGCCCAGCAGCTGAGGAGCACTGGGCAGCACACATGGGGAAAAGCTGCAGGAAAGTGAGAATTCCTCAGACCTTTAATGATATGGTTTCCAATGCTGGACATCTCCTGGCTTCCCAGGGAAGTGGGTCAAATCTCTGAATATTATTATTGTAATAAACAGAGCCCAATATTCCTTGGGAATGAAGGAGGCTCACTGAGCTGTGGTGCATCAGCACTTCCCAACCAAAATGTGGCAAGGATGGATGAGAGGAGTAAATGTGTACAGACAGATCAGGCAGGGAAGCATGGGAGTTTTCAGATGGCTGATAATTCTGTAAACATGAAGGAGTAATTTTGTTTGATATTTTAGAAGTTATAAAGAGGCAGCTTGGCACTGGGCAAAAAAATGTTTCCCGCTGAACTTCGTAATAACCAAACTTCAGAACATTTTTAAACAAAGAGTCAGCCTGCATCAAAACAAGGATTAAAAAACAAAAAAAACAAACAAAAAAACCCCAACAAAACAAAACAAAAACAAACAAACAAAAAAAAAGAGAGAAAAAAGAGATGTGTTTGAAATGTCAAATGAAATGGTCTGGACATTTCTGTGCCTTTTTCAAAATTAAGCCAAAATGGTGTTTTGGAAAATCTTGTTCTTCCAAATTTCATTTTCTTGCAAGAAGGAACAACTGGGCTGGAGACAAAGCATCTTATCCCATTCCCTGCAAAGACCACATGGAAACAAGCCTTGCTATCTACATGGCAGCTCCAAACCACTGCTGAGGTTCTCAGTGCACTGCTGGGCTGAGGAGGATTTTGAGGAAGAATGTGGAGAGGGAAGCCTTGAAATTCCCAACCACCCTGCTGGCCTGTCACACATGGGCTGTGAGAGACCTGGGCAAGAGAATCCCTTTCCTCCCTCCATTTGAAACAACCCCTGCATAAGCAGTGCTTTTGCCTAATATTCAAAATCATTTCACAAGCTATTTACTTTTCACCCTCGAATTATTATTATTTGATATTCAGGTATTGGCTGGAATTCATTCCTGCTCTGTAATGTGAGAAATAAAACTGCTGGGGAGTTTTCCCTCTGTGAAAAACTCCCCATACAAAGTTTGTTCCTCTGCAAGCCCTTGCCTACGTGAGCTCAGTATTTCCACCCCTGCAAGGACTACGTGGCTGTGTGGGAATGCCTGGAGAAGGCCTTTGAAGAGGGGCAGATCCGACTGGAATTTCAGTTCTAATTAATTGCTGTAGAAAATGTCACTGCTATTATTCAGCCAGCTGCACTCTTATGTCATGTTTGCCTGAAACAAAGTTCTCCCGTGCTCTGTAATGAATCATAATATTTAAGATGAACACGCAGCAGTGACATTCCCCAGCAGCTGGAGCTTGGGATGAGCTCCACAGGGCTGGATGTGCTTCAGTTTGAGCCATTCCTGAGCTCCTTCCCTGCTCAGCCCCCAGCTCAAATTCCCAGGGATGAGCCTCTCTGCACCGGGAATTGTGCTGCCCTGCTAAGACCCACAGCCTGCCAGCTGAAGGAAGTGTTGGTAGGGCTGTAAATCATCTCTGCTTCCTGCTCATCTCCAGAGCTGACACAGATCAGGCTGCTTCAAGCTGAGGAAGCTGAGCCAAGGTGGGAAGAGTTGGCTGTTATGTATGATCAGCTTATGCTGCAATTAATGCTCTTTTTTAATTTTTTTTTTTTAATCCCTTTGCAGAGCAGGTTCCTCTCTGCTCTCTCCTTTGAGTTAAATCTTCCACCCCTCCCATGGCTGCCAACACCCGTTGGTAAGGAGCACTGCAGAGAAATCTAATCAGAGAGATCAACTCATTACCCTGAGAAGTAAACGTGTCTCTCAGACAAAGCAGCAATTTTGTCTGAGTCATTGCAGCATCCCTGAGTGTATCCAAAACAATCAAAAGCTGGCTAAACCAGTCCATTTGTAGCACAGCCATCACCTTCTTTCTTCCTGCAAAGTCCCAAGGAGAAGCCATGCTCTGCTTGCCTAAGTCCTGGCCAGAAAACCTTTGTTAATTAATAATCCAGAGAAATCCCATGCCCTGGGCATTCCTGTTTCCTCTTTGTTATGGGAATTTAGGAGAAGGGGCATTTCTAAATCCTGGTCCAGCTGGTGAAGGATTGGGAATGGTGCAATCAGCGTGGATGGGGATGAAGAGCCCAGCACAGGGAGGAAGAGGAGCAGGAGGAGGAAGAGCGTTTCCATAGAAATGAGGAGCTGCCTGCACAGACCTCCTTTGTCTCAGCAGCATCCTCAGCCCGGGGCTCTGGCCAGGCTGGGCAGCCTTGGGGTGTGCAGGGATTCAGCTGCTCCCTGCAGATTCCTGGGACACCTGGGACAGCTGATCCTGAGCTCTGAGAATGGCCTGGGAGGTTTGGGGAGGGAGCAGAAGTGCTGGCTCGGGTGCCATCCAGGAAAAAGGGTTTGGAAGCTGGGGATGGAAGAGACTGGAAACCGAGAGCTGAACACCTGAGCAGAGTGGGGCTGAGAGCTTCCAGTTCCTCCCTCGGTATCACAGCTGCAGGTGGAGGAGGGGAAGTGGTGCAGTGAATTAGGATCATGGAATGGTTTGGGTTGGACCTTAAAGCTCACCCAGTGCCATGGGCAGGGACACCTCCCACTGTCCCAGGTTGCTCCAAACCCCATCCAACCTGGCTTTGAAGGCTTTCCTGGGGATTTGCCAACCTGTGATGCAGCTGGGAACCTGTGCTGTCCCTAGCATGGGCTGCATCAATAATTCAGCCTCCTTTACACCAAGGTTTGGGGTGCACCACTGCCCCAGGGGTACAAACTTTTCTCTTTGTTCCCCTAAAAGATCCTCACTTCATAGGAGTAGAAGCCCAGCCTGTTTCCTCACAGCCCTCCCCAGGGGTTCACACCCCCAGCAATTTTCCTGCAAGCTTTGTGGAGTTTGGTGTTTTTCATGAAGTCTAAACTGCTGGACTCTTCTCATTAGCTAAAAGTCCTAGCTTTCATTTTTTTCCTACATATCATGACTGCAAAGAAAAGCTTAAAAACATGACCCTTAAGCCTCATAAATCAGAAGTTAAATAATTTCTTTTTTAAACTCAGCACAAACATCCCTATTAAAGAAAAAAAATAGAAAGAGAGAAGCTAAAGCTCATGACATTTTTTAACCAGAAGGTTTTAATTTTTGCAGGAGAAGCTGAGGGCTGCAGAGCTAAGTGTTGGTGTTTCAACATTCAGAATATATATGTGTCACACACAAAAATAAACATAATGCAATGTACATAACAGACATTTAAGGTCTGACCTTGCAAGGGTTTCTGACAGAGAATTTATTGTCAAGACATGGTCTCCCCTTGGCCTTTGTGAACACTGCCAGCAGAATGGGACATTCTTGGAGAGAGCAGAGGAGCTAAAATCACAAACATCCATGACACATCCAGCACAAACAAGCCTATAAATAAATCTACCTGAATGCTAACAGCTTTCAGTCAAGAAAAATTGTAGTTGACCACTGGCCAGCAAAGGGCTGTGGAAAACAGCCCTGTCTGACCCCCCCAGCCTGAGATGCCTCTCACACCACCCGAGCAGGGACCAGGCTCCAGGACGTGGTTCTGTCCCTTTGGATGCTGCCCCAGTAAATGATCTTCCTTGATCAAGCCTTAATCCAATAAGGAAGACACAATAAGAATGGAAATGTCAATTGTAGTTGAGAAATTTGACCTGCTGGTCATAGAAGCAGCTTAATTTAATTAGAGCTACTCATTGGAGTCAAATGGATGCTGTTGTAGTGAGACTCACAGGCAGTGAGGAGAAAGGAAAGAGGGATCTGACCCAGAAGTGAGAAGTTGCAGGGTCAGGGGCAGGACAGAACCTCTGTTTGCTGTTCCTGCCTTTGGGGCACAGCAGCAGCAGCACCCCAGGCTCAGGAAGCATTTTCCATCGGGAGCTTTGCTGGCATTGATTGGGGCTCAGGCCAGCACAGTTTGGATGGAAAAGCTGCAGCTCCAAGAGGTGATTTGGTCACTCAGGGAGCCCTTGGAGCAGAACCCTCCTGACCTGGCACCTCTTTGCTCCAGCTCTGTGCTGGCTTTTGGAGGCAGCATGGGAGCACAAGCGCTCAGAAATCCTCTCCTCTCCTCTCCTCTCCTCTCCTCTCCTCTCCTCGTGCAAATTAAACTCAAGTTTTCCTGCTTTCAGCTCTCTGTGTAGAGTATTTGGAGTTGGTTGTGCACATTTCCTGCTGCCTTAAAGGTGTGGTTAACACCCTGTGAAGGGCTTGGAGTGTTTAAGCCTTGACACGGCCCTGGCAGACCAAGTATTTCAGTGTATAAAACCCCAAAACCAAGAGAGTGAACTCGAGGCCAAGCTGATTTGGTCACACAATTGCCTAGAGGTACTAAAGCTTGGTCTCCATGCCAAAACCTTTAGTTTCTCTCAATCACAGAGACTTTTCAAAGTTTTAATGGTTCCTTGGCACGGTGACTCTTGTAACACTCAGTTTTCAAGTGTTTATAAACAGCCCTTCAAAACCACCTGCAATTAAGTAAGCAAGTTTTCACACTTACAGGTCCAGATCTCTGTTTTGCATTTTGATGTGGTCTCAACAAAACAGCCTCAGAAAATGTGAATGCTAAAGACAAAGCAGAATTTTGTCTCAGCCTGCTGCTCAGCACTCAGGTCTGCACTCCTGGTTCAGATGCAGCTCCAGAAATCAGGATGTCTCACTGTTCATTTAATCAAGGGAGCTGGAGAAAAGCTGCTTTTTGATGCTGAAGGAAAAGGATGGAAAAAAGGATAAAAATACTTATTTCAAAGCCAAGAAAATAATGGCAGCAGAGCACAGTGAGCAGTGCAAAACATGCCTGAGAAAGTTATGGGATTCCAAGATGTGGCTTCCACCCAGGAATCCTACAAGCATGGCACAAGCAAACCCAGATAAAGACATTTTAAAACAGCCCCTCTAAACAAAAATTAACAGAAGGAGCTGAACTAGAAAATGTTCACATGTAATTCCAGAGCAGATGGACTGTAAGTCTCTGAAACAGAAGGTCTCACCCACAGAAGTTTCTCCCCTTCCTTGGAGTACGAGTGACAACAAAAGCAGCGTTTGTAGATCTGGATGTGCTCATGTTCTCTTGCCTCTGTGAGGCTGAGAGCCCCAGCACACCAACTGGAGGTTTGACCTTAACCTTGGGCTGAGCCTGCCAGGCCTCTGCCTGTGCCACAGAATGTCCCTTCAACCTGCCTGGGGGTCAGGTCCAGGTGTTCTGTGGGACCTGTGCCCAAGGGGGGACCCTGCCCTGCCCAGGATGGGGGACACTGGGACTCTGCCAACTGAGCTTAAGTCATCCTGGCACATAAAGCTGCAAAGCAGGAGTTTAGATCCAATATTCATTGCATCTGAAATCACACTTTAAACCAGCTCTGCCGTTCAGAGAGAGCTGGACCATTGCTGTGCAGCCCAGTTTGGGGAGGCACGGGCTGGGAGGGAGGCACAGCCACGTTCTGAGCACTGTTGCACAATAATGGTGCTCTGGGGCTCTTGTGCAAAGCAGAAAGAAAACATGTTTTTTCATTCAAAAAGACTCCCCACCAACAGGATTCTGTTGACCTGGAGAGCAACCTTGTGAAGTGAAAACTTATAGGTGATGTAAACTGGTGTTATGGATCTTACTGGGAGGACAGATGGGATGTGAAACATCCAAACTTCTCTGGGAAGCTGCCTGGATTTTTATCTTTCCATATAATTTAATTGCAGGAGATTAGGTAACATGCAGACCTGTTGTTTGGAAACCCCAAAATCGCTTATGAATTCAGCCAGCTCTGGGCATCTCAACCTTGTAACCAACCAAGTTCTGAGCAGGTGAATGAAACATCAGTGCTGGGGTGGAACAGGCAGGACCCTCATGGGGGGTAGGAAAGTCTGGATTCCTAAAGGATAGAGGAGCTGGATTTGGGGATTGCACAGAGAGCAGGAACTGGTAGATACAGATCTATTGAACTGGTTCTTCCAGCACAGCCTGAGTGCCCGGACAGCTGGCATTTTTGTGTGCAACAGCACATCCCTGAGTGACAGGGAGTGCCTGGATGAATGAAACACTGCAGCAGGAGCAATAATTGAGGAGTCCATTTAACAGATGATGGCTTTCAGGGCTGTAAATACCTACAAAACTTCTGGTCATGGGGCCAGAAAGCCTCGGTGGGGCTGGGCCAGGCACTGCAGCAGCTCTGCTGCCCCAAAAGGGCTGCAGGAGGCACATGAGACTGAGAACCCCAGAGCCACATCAGGGACCCTCACCCCAGTCACCCCATGAGCTCTTTGCACCTCATACCCAGTGGTCAGATGGCTATTGGGGAAGGGAAATGCATTTTCTAATATTCAGGATACTCCAGAGGAGAAGTGATTGTCCAAAGAAATAATTTTCATGGTTTGAGTTAGAAGGAACCTTTAAGATCATCCTATCCCTGCCATGGGCAGGGACACCTTCCACCATTCCAGGCTGCTCCAAGTCCTGTCCAGCCTGGTCTTGGACACTCCCAGGGATCCAGGGGCAGTCACAGCTTCTCTGGGCACCCTGGGCCAGGGCCTCCCCACCCTCCCAGGGAAGAATTTCCTCCTGATATCCCATCCAAACCTCCTCTCTGTCAGTTTGAAGCCATTTCATAATTACACACCTCAGCATGGGCTGTTAGACTCACCTGGGAGCCTCATCCACCCTGCCTGTCCCTGGGGATGCTGGAGGCACCTTCCCACTCCCTCCCCAGCCCTGAGGGATTCCCAGTTCCTTCCACCTGCAGAAATCAGGGATTCACTGCTGGGAAGCTGAGCACAACTGCTCCAGCTCCACACAGCAGGCCTGGCTAGAACACGGCAAGAATTCTCCCCTGCAGGGACTTTTAAGCAACTGCCAATAATTTCCCAGGCTCCTGGTGCCAGTAATAAATAAATAAATAAGTAAACAGGGGGGAAATGCAAATGGAGAGGACACGTAAAACTGCCAAACCAAATTCAGGACGCAAAAGAAAAAAGGAGGAAGGGGAAAAAAAAAAATAAAAAAGAAGGGGGCATTGAGAAGAGCACAGTCTAGCCAGTAACACTTTCCAGTGCCATCCATAGCTGAGCCCAGAACAGTAATTCCTTGTTTGCAGGCTCCTCTGTTAGAAGCTAAATGTGATTGCAACTGAAGTACATTGATTAACCCAAAATAACTTTCCCTCAATTTGCTGGCTGCTCAGGAATACTCAGGAGAGCTGCTTTTGTTCTGAACTAGTCACTCAGGAGCTCTGGCTCCGGTCCTTGTGCATCTATTGAAACTGAGTGAACCAGAAAAACGCCAGGAACTGCACAAGGACACATAGTACAGTTTAATTAGTTTAGGGAGAGGAATTTATTTTTTTTCCAAGCATCACTTGGGCAAATTGTTGTTGTCGCCGTCCTTTTTTCTTTTTTTTTTCCCTCCCCTTTTTCATGGTCTTGTTAAAATAATTTCATGGTTGCAGTTTTTTGTTCCTGTGCTTAGCAAAGCAAACTGTAGCAGTCAGAGGCCTGAGGGGGAGGGCTGGGACAGGCTCCCTCTTCCTACAAAAAAAAAAAAAGAAATAATAATAAAAAAAAAGTAGTGCAGCATTTTATCACGCTGCTTGCAAAATGATGCGTTTAAAGGGCAGAATTGTCAATGTCAGATGCGAGGCTGAGGTACCTATTAATAAACAGCCTCTGCATAGGAAATTCTTTGCAGACTTTAATCAGGAATTTTCCATAGTAACGCCGTGTTCCTGCAGTTAGCTCAGTGACAGCGGTTTAAATTCCACCCTGTGGACTTTGCATTCGCCTTTGAAAATAGAAATAATACATGGGAGATCACAGGTGCTTCGTTCCCTGATTAACAAACATTTCTTGAGGGCTTTTTGTTCCCCTGCTTTCCTCCCCGTACGTATGTGTGAGCTGAAAGGGAGAGTTAATTTTAGAATGACTGAAAGATCTGGAACCAAATCTAGCCTCAAATTCAAGTTCATCTTCAGTGCTGTTATTATCATAAGAGTTGATCTGAGAGATCCTTCCAAAAAAAGATGGAAATCTCACCAGTCACTCCTGTAAGTCCCACAACATCATGTGTCAAATCTCACAGGAGTGGCTGTTGTCATGAGCTTTTGGCCACATCCAGACAAGGAAATAAGCAGCTTCTGCTTTGGGATTGGAGTGAGAAAATCTCATCTCAAGACGGCAGAAAATGTCTCCCTTCGACCCCAACTCCAACAGCTGCAGGGTTTTCTCCATCTCCAGTTCAACCCTTCTCCAAGTCACAGCTCACTGGAAGTGCTGGAGGTGGAAGAGCCCTGTGCACAAAACTGCCTGGGAAAACGTCTGCTGCCTCTCCTGCCCCGTTCTCCACATTCTCTTACCACTTTCAGCTTCTTCAGGCCAGCTTCCTACAGCTCTGAGGGCTCTCCTTGACCCACTCCTGAGCAGCACTGTCCTTGGGTGGCCAAACATTCCTTCCCTAGCTGTCTGAGACAGGAGATGGATGGATGATGGATGGATGATAGATGATGGATGGATGATGGATGGATGATAGATGATGGATGGATGATGGATGGATGATAGATGATGGATGGATGATGGATGGATGATAGATGATGGATGGATGATGGATGGATGATAGATGATGGATGGATGATGGATGGATGATAGATGATGGATGGATGATGGATGGATGATAGATGATGGATGGATGATGGATGGATGATAGATGATGGATGGATGATGGATGGATGATAGATGATGGATGGATGATGGATGGATGATAGATGATGGATGGATGATGGATGGATGATAGATGATGGATGGATGATGGATGGATGATAGATGATGGATGGATGATGGATGGATGATAGATGATGGATGGATGATGGATGGATGATAGATGATGGATGGATGATGGATGGATGATAGATGATGGATGGATGATGGATGGATGATAGATGATGGATGGATGATGGATGGATGATAGATGATGGATGGATGATGGATGGATGATAGATGATGGATGGATGATGGATGGATGATAGATGATGGATGGATGATGGATGGATGATAGATGATGGATGGATGATGGATGGATGGATGGATGGAGAGACAGACAGACAGACAGATGATAAATAGATAACCCCCCCTGGTTTCTACACTGCAGTCCCTTGCAGTTAGCAGGTGAAGCCTCCTCTGGTATTACCTGTCAATCCCAATAATTACCTTCCCTGCCACCTACTGCAAGACTGAGTCCTAAAAAAATCCCCACTCCAGTGCCTCAGATCCAACCCCTAAGTTATCCAGCTTGTCCCAAAGGCAGTTTGTTTGCCAGATAGGGTCCCTGACTTCTTTCCTGCTGAGTTCCATGTGTTATAAGCTGTGCATGCTGCAGGATAACTAAAAGATTTAATAGCCTATTACTCCAAGATAGATGTCCTTCCACTTTACTCTGTTTTTTCAATTTTATAGACCAAAAGCAACTGCAGGGGATTTATTCTTAGGCCACAATTTGCTTGAGGCTCAAAGAAGACACCAAGGAGGTCTCACCGCCTGTTCAGCCTACTCATGTACTTTTCTCTGCATGCTACATCCACTTTTGAAGCACTGCTGAGGAGAAGAAACCGGGCTGGATGAACACCTGGCCTGATCCAAACTGCACTCTGTTCTCAGGATTTTGCTTTTGGGTGTAGCAACAAAAAGCTGCAAAACCAACCAATGTGGATATCATGGAAATCTACCCAAAGTGCTGAAAAAAAAAAATGACGTCTGTAGGAAACATTATAATAAATAATCCCAAATTGTGTGCCTTATCTCACATGACAGTATCAGTGCATTTGCAAACCAGGCTGGAAATAAGAGCTATTGAGGCAACCTAATGGAAGTGCAATGTGCTTCCCATGGCTTTTATTTCTTTTTTGGAAGCAAGGATTAATGAATTCAGCAGCAAACCCAGACCCTGCGTTCAGCAAAACTTCCACGAGCAGCTTAAGGAGTGATTGATGGGTAATTTTCCAGATCTCAACAATAATAAGGACAGCAGCAAACATGAAAGGGTGCAGCAGCATTTTTGTGGAGCAGTGTTGGGTGGCTCAGTGTGCCATTGTGACGATTGTTCCGCGGGTCCGCGGGGGGAGCCCGCCGTAATCAATGGAGCCCTTTGGAATCAAATGCAGGTATTTACTCGAACCCAACACGCAGCCCAGTGTTTGTCTAGCTCCCAGTCTGCCTGTGTCAGCTAATGCTGTGTTTGGAAGAGGTTTCTGACTCTGACAAAGAAATGGATAACCAGACATTTCCTCATCGTGCCATCTGAAAATCTGGGAGAGAGCGGCAGCCGTGAATGAGGGGAGAGGCTCTGTGTGATCAATAAAATGGAGCTGGCCTCTGGATCCCAGCAAATAAACAAAGCTGGGATCCCAGGGCACTGCTCAGGTTTTCAGCAGTGTAAAGAAGAGAAGACAGGCTGATGATTTTCAGTGCTTGGCTCTAGGTCTGCTTTTCACTCCTGGCGCCTGTGGGAACGGCACCAGACGAGGAGGTCAGGACAGGGACCACCTCTTAAAATAATGACTGTGAGACTCTCAAGGCTCTTCTCTTCACAAAGAGGGATGGATGTCTCCTCTCTCCAAGCACACTGACGTGCCCAAGGTCGCATCCTGAGGGACAGAGCCACAGTTACAGAGCCACACTCATGAGGAAATGCCTGATCCTGCCTCAGCAGATCAGCTTCATGTGACACACTGCACCAGTGCCCGGTGTCCCCTGCCCAGGGAACCAGAGATAAAGCCCAGCCACAGTTCCTGACATCGATTAGCCCAGCATTACCATGTAATGATGGTTATTATTGCCTGCTGCCTGATAAGGTCAGGATCCCATTGCACTTGTGAGGCATTTTTGGACTCTGCTACAAGCAGACAATTTGGGAAATAAAATTTTAAAATATCTTAAAAAATGAGCATCCCTTACACCTCCTAAGTGAAATCAAATTGGGGTGAAACCCTGCCTCATTCAAACAGTTGTCACTTGGTTTTTAAACTCTGCATTAAACCAGCATTTCAGCAAGTTGAGAGAGTGATATGAACCCGGAATTAGAGGCTGTGAAATCCTTTGTATTTGTACAGCCTCTGCCAAAAGTGCTTTATTAGCAGGTCACAAAGTCTCATAGGCTGGAATTTCTGCAGTAAATTGCATTCAGGCTGAGCTCACAAATCATTAGCCATGCAATCTTGTTTATCCTGCTAGGACTTGGAGTTTGTCCTGTTACAAAATCAAAGCAGCAAGGTTGAATGGTTCTGAGTGAGAAGCCTGATGAGTGAAGAAGATTCTCTGAGGAGGGGTGAGGGGACTGGAGGGACAATCCCTGAGTGCAAACACAGCCAGGAGGCAGCACATGAAGGGTCCTGTGGAGGAGAGATCCCCCTGAGCAGCCAGTGATCACACCAGTGGTACTGGGGGCCCTGCACTATTGTTTATTCTGCTGCACACTGGGGAGTTTGCTGTGGACACCAGAAGCCCCTGAGAGAGGCTAACAGCAATTTTTATTTTTCCACTAATGCACGTGGTTAGGACTTGTACAAAAAGTTCCCTGGGAAATTACAGCAGGCTCCAACTTGGGGAGCTCTGCCTGGTGGGTGCAAGCACAGAGAACTGGTTTATGGGGATGGTGACTGCATTAGCAAAAGCTCCTTAATTATATTATTTAAAAGACAAAGAGATATTCTATATTTTTCTTTCCATGTGATAAGTCACCAGACTTTGCTCTGCAGGGCTGAGGGGTGACCACAGCGTGCACAACTTGCCCACGACCTGACCCTGCAGCTCATGGGGTCTGCCCTGGGCCCTCTGGGGCTCTGGTGCTGCTCAGAGCAACCCAAGTGCAGGATCCACACAAGGAGGGATCTTTAGAACCAGGCAAGGCTGACTGAAAGAGCTGAGGAGAAAAGGATAAGGTCCCAAAAAAGCTCTTTCCCCTCCCGATGGTCCCTGTGATGGGCAGTGGTCAGACAAAGCTGCTTTGGGTCTGGGTCAAACTTGAAAAAAAAAGGCTTTAGAGAAGTTTTGCTCCTCCAGAACAGCTTCTATAATTTCCTGTCAAACACTTTATTGCCCGTTTTTTGGGGGAGTTGAAGGTACCACCTGGGGCACTTAATTCTCCATACCCTCCCCATACCCTCCACTTCACCCTCTGCAGCACAGGGCTTAACTTTGGCCACTTCTTCATTCAGTGCCAAAGTCCATCCTCTGTGCTTGTTGAGACCCAGTGTAGCACAAAACAGAACTCCAATAATATCAGCACCCAATGCTTTTGGAGTATGAGACAGAGCTGCCCTCTGCACCGGTCACCTGCTAAAGTCCAACAACATTCTCCAGTTTAAAGCTTTTTTTTTTTTTAGCTGCTTTTCCTGTCATCAGCACTGAGATTCTGGCAGCCCATCAGCCAGCACAGATCATCAAAGCACCCAATTTGCAAACAATTCAGAGGCTAAAATGCACTTGCTGCTATTCAGCAAACTCCTCAGCCTATCAGCTGAATCTGAAAAGCATATTTGGCTGGGGAGAGAGCAAGGAGGAGGACTTAAGGTTTGTTTGGTGCATAGTTTTAGTCACCAAATTAATTTTTCCACTTCCAAGACAATGTTTTCTAAGCTCAGGCTAACTTTGCAGAACGCAGAAAATCACCAAGGCGACGCTAAATGTCAAGCCTGGCTAAAAGCAAGCGAGGCACTGCAGCAGTGCCCACGTGAACAGGGCTGTGCCACCTCTGCTCAGCCTGGGAGCAGGGAAAGCTTCACCTCCTGCTCAGGAATTACACACAGCACACTCTGCCCTCAGCAGTAAATAGCCAGGAGTGGCATGGTGCTGTCTGTGGGTTCCCTGCAGCTGGCAGAGGGTCAGCAGTGGGGCTCAGTTGCAAAGTGTAATCAGGAAACAGTTCAGCTCCTATGAAAACTCAAAATTTTTCATTGTGTACATTGTGTACATTGGCATTCTCAGAGTAAGAAAAGCCTTTTGCTTCTTCCCATTTGATAGAATATTGTTTGTGTTACACTGGCATTCCCTTCTCTGAGTGCCTGGGAAAGGCTTTGCATTTATATGAGCTCGTTCAGGAACTTATTTTGTGGTACCCTCCAAGTTCAGTACACAAAATACATTGTCTGATTTTACAGCAATTGTACTGAAATGACAGATTTTATTTATTTTTTAATGGCAGACAGTACCCTTTGGATTCTGTCTGCTTGAGTGGCAAATATACTGGGAATAAGTGAATGCCATGAGCAAGTATTGTCATGCTTCCCTCCTGGGTTCCCAGGTGTATTTTCAGCTTTGCTCTATTATGTTATATAAATACCCATTGAGGAAGGGGAGGTGCACATCACTTTTGAGGATCATTACTAAAAATGGATTAGATTTCTCTTTTCATTTTTCCCTTTTCATTTTTCAAACCCATCTGCCTCTTTGAAGGAGCCTGTGGAGGGGATAACCCTTTGCTGAGGGAAATTACAGTCAGAAGCACTTTTAGAGGACTGTCAGAAGTGATCAGGCCTCAGTTCTGCTGCTTGATATAATCAGTCCATGGGCTGGCTTGGAAAGAGACAATCTCTGAATAAACAGTTGTGGGGCCAAGGCTGACATTTTAGCCCAGCAGCTCCCTCAAAAAAAATACAACCTCTGTGCAGGCTCCTCTGGCCATGGTGTCACAGCTCTCCTGCCTCCCATGTGAGCCCAGCCCTGCACACATCCCATCCATGAGGGAGCAAGCCCTGAACCCACATAAAATCATATTCTAATACTAGAAGAGAGGGAAAAAAATAAAAAATCAATATTGCAGGCCAGCTGGCATCAGGCAGGATGGGAAAGCAGGGGAAGTTGCCAGTTCTCTGATGCACTGCAGCACTGAATTGTGGCAGCCACTGCACAACCTGGTTTTCTGCTCCAGAAAGAACAAGCAGCACCAAGCATTGCAGGTAAACACACTTTCTAACTCCTATTTCCCAAGGAAATGACTCTCTGAGGGATTTAAAACACAAAGGCATTGCAAGGACGCCCACAGGGGAAAGCTCCAGTGGAAGGGAGATGGAGGCTGTGGATTTGCTGCTTCCATCCTGCCCCAGCTGCCAGGCAGCAGGAAGGGCTGGTGCAGGAGTGGGAAAGGCAGGGGGAAGAGGCACCCACGTGTGTGCAGGAGTCATAAACAGGAGCAATGGAGAAAGAGCCAAAGGTTTCCATGAAATCCCACAGGGATGAGTGGGGTTGGTTCTTGGCTGGGAGAGAGGGAGCATGCCCAGATCCCAGAGCTGCTGGAGCTGTGGGCTCCAGGGAGGATCCTGGGGGGATCAGCCAGGTGATCTGGCCCCAGCAGAAGGGCTGCAGCCACACAGCTGGAGGAACAAGCACCATGGAACTCCCAAAACTGGGAAGCTCCCAGACACAGAGCATCGGGATGGGCTGGGACAGACCCTGCACAGGGAGGTCATTAGCAGAGCAGGGCTAATTCAGCTTCATGGCTTTGCTCTCACACACAGAGGGGAAGCAGCAGAGCAGCAGCCAGGCCCCAGCTGGGCTCAGGGATGTGTGGTTGGCTCTGCCCACCCAGCACATCCCAATCCCAATCCCAATCCCAATCCCAATCCCAATCCCAATCCCGCAGAGCCAGCACCACACTGAGCCTCAGCTGCCACGCCAGAGGCTATTTTTGGGAGCCGGAACAAAAGAGAATATCCTCTTGCCACCCAAATAAAGCCCCCTGCAGTTGTTCAGGAAGGTTTTCCAGCTGAGGAAAGGTTATGTTGTCCCTGCACCTGCTGCCGTTTCCCTGAGACATGGAAAAAATTTTTTGGGTGTCACCAGTGAATTCTGTCCCTGGCAGAGGCACCAAACAGGAATGAAATCCTTAAGAAACAACTGAGCTCCACAGACTGATCTACACAACAACAGTGTCTGTGCCACCTACCCCAAACCTGCTGCTTCCTGCAGATCTGTGTGGTTAAAGTAGATTTATTGTTAAATTATGGCTGAAATTCTGTTTGGTGAAGACGAGGGAGGGAAGAGTCTGAACAAACACTGCAGTGCCTTTGGCTTGGCTGTGTGCTGAGTGTGTGTTTCTGGAAACAAACAGTCAGAAAAGCCACTTCTTTTCCTTGCATTTCCACAAATTCCACATGTTTTGGCAGCTCACCTCTGGCCTGGGAACAGCCAGCCAGGGGGGAAATATATTGGGCTGTTTTCTGCCCCCTCTGCCTTCAGAGGCTTTTGGGATTTCAGTTTTCAGACTTTTGCCCTGCCCTGCTGAGGTGCACAAGCATTGTGTGCTGAAAGGTGGGTTCTTAACTGTCTGTTAAGGCAGTTTGTGGCCTTTGTGACAAAGTTAATGCCATGGCTGTTAAGAAGAATAAAGTATTGATTTGTCTGTGTTTTGAAAATGACTTGAGACCGTGATATGGTTTTGCCTTAAAGCAAAAAATCCTGCCTGCATTTCATCATTGTAGAAAGGGGGGGACAGAGAGATTCCTGCAGAGATTATTGTATTTGTGAGACTGGGTTTTTTTCCCTCTCTGCACATGAACAGCCCATGTGAGACTAAGTACTTTCCATGTGACTAACTCATTCCCATGCTTGCTGTGTAACAGGGCATTTAAAGCATCAACAGGCAAGGTCAGAGCCTGTTTGTTGATGCTAATGTGAGAACAAGCACTGCAGAAGAAATTAGGATTATGAAAGTACATGTGTGTTGCCCCCAAGACTGTTCCCTCCTGAGGAACAGCCTGGGTTTGCTGGGGACTCTGTTCCCTCTGTGTGTGGGACAGCCAGGAGCCCCTCTGGAGCTGGAGGGAAGGAGAGGGATCTGGGATCAGCTGCTGAGCTGGAGTGGGGTGCAGCCCACATCCTGCTGCCCTGAGCAGCTCTTATCTGTGCTGCCCTGTTAATGCAGCCCAGTATCTCCAGGAAGCAGGGAGATTCCCACTCTGGCACCTCAGCGTTTACTGGTGTGATCATTTAGATCTGGATTTTGTCAGGTCCTCCCTCTCTGCATCCAGCTCTGTGCTCAGGACAGCAGGAGCTGGGAGTCCCTTGGTGATAAGAGCAGAAATGAACAGTTCATGTCCTGTCTCCAACCAAGATCTGAACAAATCTTCATTTTGATTTTCTTTTTTTTTCAAGTTTCCTGTGTTCATAATGGTGGTTGAAAAGAGTAGAGGGGGCAGATAAATGTGTGTGTTTCAGAGGTATGAATCTTTTGTGGAGGAATTGCATTTTTAACCCAAACTGGGCCCATTTCAGTGGGAAATGTTATTTGAATACTGGAGGAAAGAGGGAACAATTCCCCAGGAGTGAAGCTACCAGTAATTTTGCAGTGTAGGAAGATGTGTCAAAGCCTGGCTCCATCACCA
Source organism: Rhabdornis inornatus (assembly GCA_013397075.1). NCBI lineage: Eukaryota > Metazoa > Chordata > Aves > Passeriformes > Rhabdornithidae > Rhabdornis > Rhabdornis inornatus. Next base: position 391,871 of record VWZS01009843.1, read on the forward strand.
GCCCCTTCCACACCTATCCCAGTGCTGCCTCACAGACCCAGCACAGCCTGGTCCATGCAGGGCTGGTTTCCAGCCTCTCCCTGCCTGCTGTGAGTGGCACCACACTGGGTGAGCTCTGTAACTTCAAATGCTGCTGACAGAGCTGGAGCATCAAACCCCAATTCCCCACAGGGTCAGAGGAGTGAGGGCAGAGCCCAGCGTGGCCAACTCAGCCCTTGGCTTTAAGTCTAACACCCAAATTACTGCTACAACACCTTTAAACAAGTTTTTGTTGTTTTTTTTTTTCTTGGTTGGGTTTCTGTTTTTAATGACTGCTGGAACACCTTTCTAATCTTTTTTTTTAACCTCAGAACTGTACAGAAAGTGACAGTGCAGTAACTATTTCAGAGTGTTTATCACTGACACAGCTCTGGGCTGCTGCAACTTGAGCAGCCCTGGGGTGAGGTCCTGACACCTCAGTTTTGCAGGACAAATGTGTGAATGGGCAGACAGCAGGGAGAGAACATTTATTGATCCACCACTGGAAGTATAAACGGGATTCTGCAGCATTGCTGCCAGTGCCAGGCTGGCTGTGCTGATTAAAACAAAGTAAAACGAAGAGGAACTGATCAAATATCCCCCAGCAAGAAGTGATGAAAGGGCTCAAAGCCCACATAATGGAGATTCTGGTCTGCAGCATTTCTAATGTTTGATTAATCACTGGCGTAAGCTTGCAATTAACACTAATGAGATGTAGCACTGAAATCCTTGAAAACTGTTCAAATCAACTTTCAGCTTCTTTCTGATCCATGATTTCCACTGCAAGCAAAATCCATTTTCTCTCCAGCTGCTGCTGGTGCACAGTCAGTCACTCCAGAGCACTCACAGGCACTCAGCAGCAGCAGCAGCTGCATTTTGCTGCAGAGGCAGCAATGTCCAGCCCTGGATATTGACATCCTAGGAGATGGGAATGGACAGATACCCAGGCTTCAAAGTCACCAAGGCACCAGCACAACTCCCAAACACTCCTTGGTTTGGCCAGCCAGTTTGATCACTGGGCTAAAAGGTCAGGAAGTCATTTTCCTCTACCTTTAGAATTCCTCAGCCACTTGCTTCCATCTCAGTGCATCTAAAATCCTGGGAATGGAGAGCTGGCTCCCTTTAACCCCTTGTATGTTTGGCTCTGTGTAATTCCTACAAAAACACTTTAAACCTGAATGAACCTCCCCAGCCTCAAATGGCATTGACAGGTCTGACTGCCATCGCTTTTGCTTTTGTTCTGCTGCAGGATCAGCTCTGGAGCTGTGCAGGAAATCTGTGGGCTCGGTTTATTCACAGCGTGTTTTCTGCCAGGGATTTGTCTCTTCGAGCTTGGGAAGTAAAACTGAGAATGCTGAGGGGGTAAAGTACAGGATAGAGAAGGAACTGGATGTGAAATTAAGAAATGCTGTCACCCTTGAACACAGTGTCTGCAGCGAGGGGAAGGTGAGGTTACTTGGCAAGCAAAGAGCAAAATGAATGGCAGTTGAAAGGCAGTGTTTTGATAGGCACTAATTATTAAACTGTAATTAGCACAAGGATGCAGGGATCTGCTCAAAGCCCAGCTAAGCAAACAGGTAGAGGTTAAAGACAAAAGGAGCTGCAGAGGCTGAGGAGGCAGAGCACAGGCAGTGCCTTTGGACCTGTGTCCTGTGATCTGATACCACAGGGGGAAAACACAGATGGGAGGGTTTGGAGAGCCCCAGGGCAGAGCTGGATCCATGGGAGACACCCAGAGGGACCAGGATGAGCAGCCAGTGGGCAACTGGAGCTGCAGGCAGGCCTGGGTGGGCATCCCAGAGCTGCTCAGCACAGGGACCCCAAGCTCAGCTGGATCCAGACCCCGCAGGCTTTGGAGTCTGGGATGGGATGCAGGGATGTGGTCGGGGTCAGGGGCCTCAGAGATGCTCAGCCCAGAGAGAACTGCAGCAGGAGAACAGCACCTACAGCCCAGGGAGCACTGAAAATCAGCAGAAAAAGATTTAAAACCATTCCCTGCACTTTAATGGCAGCTTCAGTCATGTTTATCTATTAGTGAGACATCTGAAAACCTGGGCCTGTTAGAAGCAAACTATGCTTAAAATATTGTGCTGTTGGAAAGTGTCGTTTTCCCTCTGCTACAAAAAAATATTCTGAAAACCCACCAAGGGCTGAGAGGGACCTGGAAACTTTTCCTTCTGCCTGGAGGATGTAGCCAGCCTGTCATTGAATCTAAAAATAGCCTTCAGAGTATTGATTAACCTGTCTGAAGGAAGCAACAATGAATTAGAGAGGAAAAATGAAACCAAGCAAAGCCTTAGAGTGTATTTGACAGCAAAATCTGGGTTAGGAGTAGCAGAACATACTTTATTACCAAAGAGTGGCTGTTGATTTGTAAAGATATTTTTAATGATTCTCAGCCAGCAACACTGTACCCATAGAAATCCACGCAGCCTGGGAGGAGGACTTTTCTTCTAAGAGGATAATTTATCTCTTCAATGATTTGCTCCTGACTAATTTTTTACTTGTGTCCTTCTTAATTTTCTTAAACACAAGATGATTCTCCAGTCTGTGGTCCGGAGACTTTTGGCTAGTTGTGTGGATTTAAGCATATGAAAGTCATAAAGATCACCAAGAAGAGGAAGGATCCCTACCCCCCTTCTCTCTCACTAAGGGAACAGATCCAGCCACACACAGAGAAACTACAACAAAACCCAAAAAACTGCAAAATCCAACTGAGCACTCAGGGAGAAAAACTATGACAATGCTTGAAAATAGGAAAAAATAAGATCTTCTTTCTGCAAGATTTTACATTAGATCATTAATTAACCTTTTTTAACCCTGAGAGAGCCAACAAAGGGCAAACCAGCCCTCTTCACATCACAGTTTCATTGGAGATCAAAGCAAATACACGACCACATGCAGCATGCAAAAATGCAGCACCAAGCCTGGATTCCTTGGCAAACATTCCTGTGTGACCAGCAGAAATCCAGGTACAATGGGCAGATCCCAATGATCACATCAGCTTTGGGATAACTCTTCCTCCTGTGCCCCAAAATCTGCCAGGAAGCAACAATCAGGGTGTGCAAACAGCACGTGGTGGCTGAGCTGTGCTGTGATGACCTTTCCTGTGGTGAGCCATCCCATCTGCCCTCACCAGGGAAGATAATTGCTAGATTAGATTAATGCTCCCATATTAGATTGCAAATCTCAGGGAAGAGGGTTTTTTTCCAGTTCTGCGGCTGCAGGAGGATGGACTGGGAAAAGCTGAGGAGGGAGAGGAAAGGGAGGGATGGCTCCAAAGGCTGTTAAAGGGTAAATAATGTCATCAAGGAGGTGCAGATTCACCTCCTTATCTCAAAACACCTTCACAGGCTTGACTGAGCCAAGGACTCTGACTGGAGCCAGTTGACTGAAAGGTCAACAAGCAAAATGCAGAGTCTGGAGAAAGAAAAAGTTCACAAGGGGAAAACAATTCTGTGAAAGGTCTAAAAACAGCCTCCAAAAAATCACCCTGGGCCAGAAGAGAGCTGTGACATGGAAATGTGGCAGTAACTGGAGGTGTTTCAAAGCCAGGCAGGAGCAGAAAGGAGCAAAGCAGCCTTGGGGAAGCTGCCTGTGCATGGAGCCTGGGCACAGGGAGCACAGCCAGGGCTTCTCAGACAGGTTTTTTTTGGAAAAAATGCCTAGCCTGGAAACTTCTCAAAAGCCAAACTTCACTTCTTTACAGATTTATGGCCACTTTTGGCTACTGCCACAGCAGGTCAGGCTCCCTGGGTAGGTCTGTGAGGACAAAAAGTGCTGGCAGCACAAGCCCAAGTCTCCCTCCCTCCCTCCAAATCTAAATTCAGCCTATCCAGAAAGTTTGGATGCAAGTCCCTGCTCAAGGAAATGTTTTTTTGTTTGTTTTTTTTTCTTGAAATTGCACAAAGTCTGCTACCCCTCAGTGTGAATCCTTATGGGCACAGGGAGGTGTTCCAAGTATCCTCACTCCCACTCCCTCCCCACCAGCCCTTGCACTGGTGACACGAGACAGACACACTGACTGGGAGTCCTTCCTGTATCCCAAAATATTCCATCCTACCAATTTAGGCTGCTTGTGATCTTGGTAAAGGCTATTCTGGAGAAGCAGCTCTCCTTTCTGGGAAGCACAGCGTGTTTCTGCTGACAGAAGTTGGAGCAGATGCTCCGTGGTTTTAGCTCTGAGGATGTTTTTATTTCCTCTCTGCCTGGTGGATGCAGTATTTTAAATGTGCTCAGGTATTGGGAGACAAGCAGAGGAAAATGGATTCTTTCTGCAGCTTGTTCTTTTCTCTTGGAAATTGTTCATGGTTTAATTCTGGAGGACAAGCTGTTGGATGTAGAGGAGACCCAGCAAATTTCTGAATGCAGCATCTCTAAAAGAACAAAAATGCCATGAAGAGAGTGGCCTCTTCACTCTGCAGGTGAATTATTTTCTGTGGAGGGATTGACACCACCAATTTCAGTGCAATTCCAATGCAATTCCAGTGCAATTATTGTGCAATTCCAGTGCAAGTGTCCTCTACAGTAACTGCAGCAGGAGGACTACAACAGTGAGCACAGATTTGACACTGAATGGTAACTAATTAATACAAATTGTGCAATTATTTCTTTCCTGTTTTTTTAAGAACAGATCCTCAGGTGACCCTTGTACCAGCAGCAAACAAAGAGTTCCAGGGGTTGTTTGTATCTTCATTGTACAGAGGGGGAAACTGAGGCAACAAGATTTTAACTGGCTCTGCTCAGTGGCAGAAAGATCTTTGGATGTCGCTACAGCCAAGGTTTACCTTCAGGAGTTTTAAAAGATCTTCCCAAAATCTTAACAGACGGAACCTGTGGCCACGAGAATGCTGCAGCTACAACATCAGCAGTGTCACCTCAGACCATCCAGAAGAAATTTTTGACTTATGGAAGGAATTCTTCCCTGGGAGGGTGGGCAGGGCTGGCACAGGGTGCCCAGAGAAGCTGTGGCTGCCCCTGGATCCCTGGAATTGTCAAAGGTCAGGTTGGACAGGGCTTGGAGCAGCCTGGGACAGTGGAAAGGCAGGAACTGGATGATCTTTAAGGTCCCTTCCAACCCAAACCATTCCATGATACAACAGAGGGAGAGGGAATTTGTTTTAAAACACTGATGTCTGCTTCACCTCATGGAGCTTGGTGGCAAATTCAATAAATCCATGTTTTACACTGCAGCTGGAGAGGTTGAGCTCTGTCTGCAGGTGGGTGAGAGTTTTGCTGTGTGTGTTTAGGAAAGAGGGGTTAGCCAGCCTTTTTCTAAGTTTTTGTCTGGTTTGTTTTCTTCAAGATGAAGGGGAAAATACACCTGCCAAAGAAATGAACCTGGGTTGTTAAATAAATGAACTCACAGAGGAAGGAAATATTTGTTTAGCTCTTATTCTCATTATGCTACACCTGGCTGCCAGAGCCACTGCAAAATTTCTAACAATCTTACCAGGCTATTTGCATTTAAATCGCTTTTCCTGACATTATGTAAATCCCTCAGCAGAGCTGAAGTTTTCTTTTTCTCTCTCTCTGGGGCTGCACTCAGTGGTTTGCTCAGTCCTACCCTGTTCTCCTCTCTCTGCTCCACTGGGTTACAACAGCACCACATGAAACCTCAGCTCTCACAGGTTTTCTCTGGAGCTGGGTCAGAGATGATGGTTTGCAGATTTCTGAGACTTCCATGACAAAATCACATTGCAAATGGATTTGGGTCTAAAAGAGAACACGTGCTTGGGTCCAATGTTCCCACAAGCCAGAGCTGCTCTCCTAAGGCTGTGCTTCCAAAGGGATTATCCAGTGGTATTTTCACTATTTAAGGATTCTGCTGCCTTGGGCTGCAGCAGGAAAGTCCTCTTACCTGTTAGGAGCTATGGGGGATAATTTCTTAACCCAGAAGTTTTCCTTTCCCCCTCTGTGGGTTTCAGGCAGCTGGAAAAGGGGGCTCAGGTTTGCAGGTTCAGCTCCAAAGCCGCAACTCTGTCCAAGCTTGTGAAATAACCAACAGCAGAGCAGACACTGATGCTGAAATTGTGCAAACCTGGGTTTGAATGGTGGATGAAATGAACAGCACAACAGCCACAGGAGCCTGGAAATTGCAAACAGGGGCAGTGTCAGCTCTGCCCTTACGGGTTTCTACTCCAGACAGGAGGAACTCAAGGAGGAGCAATGAGGAAGACACGAGAAAATTGGCTCTGCTCTAATTCTGGGCCTGACTGGAGACTGCTCCAGTCCCTGCCTCCAACCTCCAGAACTTCAGGGCTTTCCTGGTGTGCTGGTTTTGCATTAATTGGCAATTATTAATGAAAATAATCAATAATTTAATAATTAAAAGAGGGCATATACGGAATGCCCTCTTGCTATGGTGCCTGTGGAGTGACAGGTCAGGGCGTGGAGGGGCTGCAGCTCAGTCACTCCTGACACTCTTCACCTCCCAGTTGAGGGGGGTTTGCAGCACAGCACCATTTGCCAGTCTCAGGTTACCCAGAGAATGCCCATGTGTCAGGGAAATTCCCAGCTGGTGGGTGGGATGGGGAAAGGGGAACAAAGCCCTGGATGGGAGCCAGGGCTCACAGACACTGCACTGGAATTAGCTGCTCTTTGGTGGGCACAGGCACCTTAGCTTGGAAAAAAAATAAATAAATTAGAACCTCATCGCTGTATTCTCTTAATGCTGCCATAGATGAAAATAGAAATATCTGGACTTTAGCAGCAGACATGCCTTCAGAGGACATCCCCTGGTCCTTGTCTTTGTCAGCCACATCAGCTGAATATTTTGCAGCCCTCTGGAGCAGTTGCAGTGGACTTTTCACCCTGCTCTCCAGGTACTGGATATGCTGCAAGGTTTGGTCCCTCCCCAGCAAACCACTGATGTTTGCCAAGTGCTTGGAGATCATCTGATGGAAAGCTCCATAGAGCCCCAATCTATTATTTCTGTCAGAAAAACACATTTGCTGAACAGGAAGAACAAAAGAATGAGCTGTGGGCCCCCAATAAGCATTCAACACAAGTTAATTTGCTCAGCAGCTGTATTTTGCTGAGACAGATTGCATATTTTCATTGTTAGAATAAAAATGTCCACTGGGCTTGTATCCTTCACGCTTCCCACCCCTGCCTGTTACACTCCCAGTCTAGGCTAGAGAACAAATTCAATTTCCTTCATAAACAAGAGATCCACTCAAATAATTTTCCCTTTGTCCAGGCAGAAATTAATGGAGCCAGAAGAACACACAAGGCTGCAGAATCTTCCCCATCATGGGAAAAGAATCGTGGAAATGTGGCCCCTGGCAGGGCAGGCAGTGTGTGTGAATCATGGCAGCCTGATTCAGAGCAATAAGGACAATAATCCTGAGCTACACCAACTAACCTTCAAGCTTAGTCACAGTTTCACACAGCTAATGAGCAGAGGGAGCAATGAATCCTGGATTTATGGCTCTCTGTTCCCATAGATTTTGCCTGGAGACAACAGCAGCGTTTCCTTGCATCTCTAATGACTTATCTTGTCTTGAGGTCTTTTTTTTTTTTCCTCCCCCATCCTTTCCTACACTGATGAGGGTTTGGTTTTTTTTTTTAGTTTTTTTGAAAAACCATTATTGAATTTTTTAAAAGCCTGCTGGGTAAATTCTTATCATCAGCTCCTACAGTAAAAATACAGAGTAACACCCATGAATCTGCCAAATTTTGCTCCTCGTTGTTTTTCTCCAGATTCTGCTCACACAGAATTATCAGAAAGGCTCTGGCTGTGCAGGAAAAGATGCTCTGACTCCAAACCCTGCTTCCATTCCTTTGTAAATTACCCAAAGTGACTGCAGTTTTATTTTTAGCCCAGAGGTGAATCATTCAGGAAAATCTGATAAAATCCACTTAACCACAGTTAAACTCTCAAACCTTAGCAAGTTCTAGCTGACTTTTATGAAGTTTACACGATTGTTTGAGCTCATGTGATTAAAGGGGGCACACGTTTATTTTAACTCTCACAAAATGACTTTGGACTTGAAAACCCTGGAGAATCAGGCCTGTAAATATATCCAGAGTTACTTTATGGAGATAAAATGAAGGGACAATTGGGGGAAAATGTCCCAAACATAGAAGTGGGGTTTATTTGGAGGACAAGCAATGAGAAGGCAATGTCAATGCCCATATGTGAGGCACAGCTTTATCCCTGAGATTAAACATTCCTCATGATCCAGGTAAACCTTCTACCAAGAGGCTGATACAGCTAGAGATCCCATTTTTGTGATATTTAATTGAAAAAGAAAAAGAAAAAGAAAAAGAAAAAGAAAAAGAAAAAGAAAAAGAAAAAGAAAAAGAAAAAGAAAAAGAAAAAGAAAAAGAAAAAGAAAAAGAAAAAGAAAAAGAAAAAGAAAAAGAAAAAGAAAAAGAAAAAGAAAAAGAAGCTCCATGCTATTGACAGCCAGCATCTGGAGAAGAAAGTTGAGCAAAGGGTGATGGCACCCTGGATGTCACCCATGAGACAGCTCTGTCCAGCCTCCACCCACGTGTAACATTTAAATATAGCCCCAGAATAAACTCTTTTTTATAATCCTGCCACAAGCTGTCACAGGGCAGCCCCAGACTAGATTTTGCTGCCGCTGTAAAAAAAGGAAGAGCGCGTCTCATTTTATTAAAATACTAGAAAATATCATTAAATATTAAAAAGAGTGTGGAGTGCTACCTTACATAAAACACTGCCCTGAGCTGCCTTCTATTCCCAGCATCCCAAATATTCTGTAATCCCAGAGCAAGACACAGCCCAGCAAAGGAAACTGAAGCTGCTGCTCCAGACACACAAATGGACCCATTCCACTCCAAGTCTACCTGAGAAACTTAAGCAAAATGACCAATTTTGGTGCAATTTAACAGCACATCCATCTACCCACAACAGTCTTTCATTCCCCTCAATTCTCAAGCAAGCCTAATTTAATAAACCCCCTTTTCCAAAGATGCCCAAGGGAATTATGTGCCCTTCAAAAAATAAAAAACAAAAAACAGTGGGACTGGGCTTCACCCCCCATCTGTGCTTTGGAAAAGCCTCTTCAAAACTCTCATGTGGGAAAAAGCAGGACCTGCAAATACCTGGGATGCACAAGAGACTTCTCATGGCATTGCTGAAGGCTCCTATTCCAGCTTTTCCATATTTCAGAGGCAAAGGTTGGGGTTTTTCTTGCCTGCAGTTTCCTATCCCCAAGGCAGCTGCAGTCCCTTTGTCACCTTCCACCAGCAGCATCATCTCCTTCCCCTGCACTCAAACTAACCACAAATATTTTGACAGAGCTGAGATAGGAAGCAATTACACTTTCAGTTTTGCTGGCACGTCTGAGGACATGGCAACCTCGTGTCCTGACACAGCAGCACAGTGTGCCTGGCTTCAGGTTTGAGTTTTTATTCCCATTTCTTCTGCCCTTGGAGCTGAGCTCTCAAATGTGGATTTCTGAGGAATATTGGCTGTGCAGAACTGAACTCAGAATCCCATCACAATCTGGCACAGATAATGGATAATTTCAGCAGGTTGGGGTCTGGCTGTGGAACAGAGAAGAGGACCTGGCATCCTGATGGATATTGAGAGAAACAGAAATTCCCTGTGTGCCCTCACAGAAGGGAAGAGTAACCTTTTGGGTTTTATTTACAAGAGCATAGCCAGCCAAAAATGGGATTATTCTTGTCTCCTTAGCACTTGGGAGCTGCATCTGAGGTGCCTGGGGCATTTTGGGGCTCCTCAGGAAAGGGAAGAGCTTGGCAAGAGGAGAGAATGGAGCAGAGGAGAACTGAGCATTGGGGAGTGAGGACACAACCATGGGGAGGGGACTGAGGGGTTTTAGCACTCATGAGAAACTCTGCAGGTGCTTAATTCAATCTCCCACAACCTAAATAAAAAACCAGAGCTGTCTCCTCTCAGAGAAAAGAAAAGGAGAGGCAACAGCCATGAGCTGCAGCAAGGACAATTCAGATGGGATGTAGGAAAAATATTCTGTAGCAAGGACAATTCAGATGAGATATAAGAAAAAAATTCATGAGAGTGTTTGCACTGCTCAGAGACCCTGTTCAATCTCCACCTTTGGGGATATCCAAAACTCCACTGGGCAAGGCCCTGAGAAACCTGATCTGACTTTGAAGTTGACCTTGCTTTGAAGAGGAGGTTGGACAAGGTGACCTCCAGAGATCCCCTCCAACCTAAATTATTCCATGATTTTCTGGGAAAAACTTCAGATGCAGAACTGATGGTAAAAGCACTTCTCTGAGAGATTCAGCTGAAAATGCAGCAGTTCCCAGGGGGCTGTGGCAATTCTGATAAGGTGTCTGGTATCCACAGCTGGATTCTCAGGGGAACAGCTCGTGGGACTGGATGGCTGCAAAACAAGAGGCTGAGCCCCAGCTCAGCCCTGAATGCTGAATCCTATCACCCAGACTGATCCAACTCAATCCAAACAGTGCTCCCTCAGCTCTTCTCTAATGACAATAGGGTTTTTTTTCTTTCAGGAGTCCAGTCTACAGGCTATCACAACAGCAGTGCTTCCCACTGTCAAATTCACTTTTTAAAAGCCAGGAAAAACGGCGGGGAGAGATTATGGAGGGATATCTCTGCACAAAAGCAGGACCAGAGCAAATCTGTTTCTGGGGCTGGGAGGGGAGCTCAGGCTTTTAGGGGGGATAAAGAGATCCCAATTCTTTGGAGAGAGCCATGGGTTACCTGAAAGGACAGCTTGTCCTTTCCACACTGGCTCTCAGCTCTGCTCCCTTGGCACCAGGAGAGCAGCAGAGAAGCCAATGCAGGTCACACATTGCCCAAGGTCCTCCTGGCCACTGCCTGTTCCCTCCTTCCCTGACTTTCCTTGAGGCAGAGGTCACAGGAGCCAGGAGTGTGGCTCTCTGGCACACAGGAGCCACATGTGCCACCTGGCAGGGGACAGCTCAGGTGGCTCCTCGTGTGCCAGGGGGGCAGCAGAACCACCCCACACCATCCCTGGTGCAGGAATTCTCCACCTGCCTTTACAGCCTTTTGCTGTAAATACTTTCTGCCTTAACGAGAATTCGCTGCTCCAAAAATAACTGTAATTACCCAAGAAGCAGAGGAGCCTATTTACAAGATTTAAAGGGGAAGAAAAAAGAAAAATCTCTCAGAAGGAAATTTGGGCCTCAGAACACAAAACTTGAGTTGAAAAGGGGCAGCTCCTTCCTCTGGGAGAAGCTCAGCCCCTTTGGAATGGCCTTTCTTGGTCCTTTGCCCATGCCAACCATCAGGAATTGCTCAAGTCAGGTGTGGATAAAATATTCCATGAAAACCAATTACCCCCCAGGAGCAAAGTGTTGGAATGAGGTGTGGGGGGGAAATCTGGCAAAACTCACACCTGTGAAAGTTTATAAGTCTTTGCTGAATGTAAGGGGGGGGAAAGAAAGAAGGCATTAAAAAGGCATGAATGTGCACAAGAGAGTAGCAGAAAATAATAATTTAAAATAATAAACTTGTTACAACAGCAGCAATGATTGCTGTCTATCCAGGCTCTGAATAATTCAAAAGGTTCCTGCTTCACTTAGGATCTCAGGGAATTTTCAGACCTGCCAGAATTTTCTGCTGGTAAATAATGCATCTGTAGTGTTCAAACACTGACAGTCCCCAATTAATACTACAGATTTAACATTGCTGATTTTGAAATAGGTAAAGGTCTGAGGAAGGTAAATTCCTACTGAGCTGCCTGAGCTTTCAGTCCTCCCCATTCCCACCTGGACCTTTGGGTGCTAAAATTGCTGGTGCCTCTCACACAAAGTCTCCACTTTCACACAGGTAACAAGGAGTTAATGCAGCTGAATCTTTCAGCATTAACCTACAAAATAATTCACAGTAGGATTCCAAAAAAAGGGGAAAAACATAAGGAAAGAACAGGTGCAGCAACGTGCAGCTTTCTGAGCTTTGTTCCTGCACTGGGGGTTGTCTGCTGGTGCTGACACAAGAGCCTGCAACACCCCAGGAGCTTTGGGCAGGGGTCACCAGGATTCTGCTGGTTTAGAGAAAATTCCTGGTTCCAAATTTGGAATCCAGCTCCTGCTTAACTGAACTCAAAGCTAAGTGAATTGATGTACAGTACAGCAATTCCAAGAGGGGCTTGGAGAAAGCCTCTCCAAACATCCTCCTCCTGTTTTCCTGATAATTTCTATTCTATGCCATGAGCACTGAAACAGAAGGACAAGCTGTTCCTCTGATTGATATGGCAATTTTAGGAATTTTCCTCTAGTGGAGATGCAACAAGCTCCCTGGAAATAAAACCAAAGAACTGAGAAAGGAGGCAAGAGCCCAGCCTGAGAAAACCAACAGTGACCTGGGAAATGAATTAGTAAAGGCAAGGAGAGACCTGTTTTTTATCAGGATTTTTTCTTGAATACAGATTGCATTTCAGCTGAATTTTCTTCTAAAAACACCTGAACTTTTCTCTGCCTGTGTTCACCACGGGGTGGGTGCACACAGCCTTATACCAGCAGGACCCTACATTTTGGGAGCAGCCACATGGTTCTCATATCCCAGCTTTTAAAACCAACAGAATTTCAGGATCAGGAGGTTCTGGTGCTGGAACTTAAGAGGTGCAGGAGAGCACCCAGCTGTGCTCTGCTCTCCAGGTGCTGCTCCCTGCCCAGCCCCTGCTGGGCTCCGGTGCTTGTCCTCGTGGTGCTGGTCCCAGGACATCCCAGCATCTCTGATTTCAGGGCACTTTGTCCAAACTTTTCTAGCCCTGGGCTTTTAAAGTATTTTGTTTATCTTGCTGCTGTGTGGTTCCTATTGTTCCTAAGCTGTTTTTTCTTATTAAATTACAGAGGTTTTGAGTTGGAATAAACCCTCCTTTCCCACTGTGCCCACTGTCAATTGGCTGCTGGGGAGAGAGAGAGAACCAGGGGGAGAGTGAGCAGAGGAGAATTACAAGGTTTCAGGTTCCTGTAAACAGAGAAACATTTTTCCAGTCATCAGTCTGAGCCCAGTGGAAATAGGGCTTCAGTTTCCTGCAGTTCAGGCTGGGGATCCGGTGGCAGAGCTGTTGACAAGCCTCCTTTTTCTCTGGCAGTCCCTGGATGCTGTTTGGGCTGCAGCTGAGCAGCAATTCCATGTGCTGTTGTTGTTTCCTTCTCCTTCCACACAGTGTGCCCTCCCTGCAGCCCGGGGCAGGTGTCTCTGCTCCGAGGAAAACCCTCCAAAAGCTCCCACTCCTCTCAAATTCTGCCCCTGAGGGAGCAGTCCTGAAGTGGTTTTGGACTCCCTTAAAGAGCAGCATCAGCTTCCCTGAATCACAGAGAATGCCAGGATGGGTCAGGCTGGAAGGGACCTCAGAGGGTCACTGGTGCCACCTCCCTGCTCCACCCCAGAGCACAGGGCACAGCAGTGTGTCCCGACTGCTCTGGAATGAGAGTCCACAGCCTCTCTGGGCCCTGCTCAGGGCTGGGAACTGCCCAGGGCAGAAGTTGTGCCTCCTGTGCAGGGGGAATTACTGGGATTAGTCCCTGCCCATTCCTCTGGTGCCATTGCTGGATGCTGCCCTGCCTCTCCTGTTCACAGGGACACCCAGGGACACCCAGGGACACCCAGGGCTGAGGCCCCTCTCAGCTGGGGCTCCTCTCCAGGTTGAGCCCCAGCTCCCTCAGCCTTTCCTGAGATGCTCCAGGCCCTTCCTCAGCTCCAGGAGCTCCAGGTCTCCATGTCCTGAGGATCCAGAGCTGGACACAGCACCCCAGAGGTGCCTCCCAGGGCTGGGCAGAGGGGCAGGATCACCCCAGAGGTGCCTCCCAGGGCTGGGCAGAGGGGCAGCATCACTCCCTGACCTGCTGGCAATGCTCTTCCTGATTCCTCCACTCCTGCTCCTGCACAGCCCCAGCATTCCTTTGCTCTGCCCATGGCTGTTCCTTGGCTGAGCTGTGCCTGCAGTGGGGCTGGGTGGGGAAGGGTTTTTGTGCTGTGTGCAATGACAGTGCCCAGGTGGTCACACTGCCCCATTCCTGTGTTTGGTGATCTCTGCAGTGCAAACACCCTGGATGTTGTAGCTGGGCCAGCATCACCAGACTCACACATCCCATTCCATGCATGGGAAAATCTGTATTTTCCCAGTGTGGCCATGCAAACACTGCTCTTTGCAGGAGAATATCCTCTGCCTGGCCAGTGCTGATATCCTCAGTGGTTTCCCAACAAGCACTGAGCCAACTCAATTCAGATCTGCCTGCAAAAATTGATCAACAGCCTGTGCACAGGCACAAGATCTCCAAAAACATCACTGAACACCTCTCCAGGAGGAGCTGGGTACAAAATGGCTAATAGAGCAAAAACACAATGTGCAGACATTAGCTTGGACATGTACAGCAATAATACTAACTTAAACCTTCTGCTTCTTGCTGCCACTGGGGTTTACAATTCCTGTGTGTGCCATCCATAAACCCTGCCTGAAGGAGCAGAGAGTTTCAGTGCTGCATTTGCAGCTGACACTCTTAGCAGGAAGGAGTTTTGTGGTTCAAGCTCCTGTCTGGGCACCAGGGCTGGGTTTATCCTTGGCTCACCTGAAGTCACTTTGCTCAGTTCCCTCAGCATGATGCCACTGATGGTGGCTGACATACAGCCCAGCAAAGGATGGGGGTTCTAGAAGTGGTAATTGTATATAAATATATATTTAGAAGCTCCACAAATGCCTTGCTAGAAGGCCATTCAAGCATGCAAGTCACTTCCTAGAAACCTCTGTTTGTTTGGTGGCTTTGCACAGTGTGTGACAACATTTCCCTGCTGTTGCTGTGGGCACCCAGGGCAAACAGCAGCCTCTCCAAAAGTATTCCTGGTGCACCTGTCAAAGATTACAATTAATTCATGACTGTTTGATGGCTTATGCTAAATGAGCTTGGCTCCAGGCCAGTTTCCATTGGGCAAGTGTCTCCATCTCAGGAGCACCGTGACATTTGGCATTTATTGTCCTTGTGGCTGGCACTCCTTCCCAGGGCCACGTATGGAACGTGGCAGGGGAGCAGACTGGCTTTTCAGGCCCCAATCTGCACTGAGGTGGGATGGCACAGAGGAGCCTTTTGTTGTTGTTCACATTTAAATTCCCTCCTAAAGAGAGAAGAGTTTGTGTTTTGTAGCTGTTAACACAGCACCTCTCACTACTGCAAAATCCTCTTCCTGCTCCGTGTGACAATTCCCAGCCCTGATGTGAGGTGTGTGCTCACAAAGACTGGCCCATGGGCTCTCCAGCAATGCTTAGATTGGCACGATATGATTCAGTCATTTCCTTTGTTGCCATCCCTCTCACCCTGTCAGCACATTCACTTGGTATTGGCTTAAGCCTGGTCCTTGTGTGGGGTGACAGCCTCTGTCCCCTGCTGCACCCTGAGCTGCACAGAACCAGCCAGACAGCAGCATTCTGTGCCAGGCAGTGTTGTGGAGCCCTCCTGAGAGCCACTGTGCCCTCCTGAGAGTCATGGAGCATTTCTGAGAGCCATGGAGCCCTCCTGAGAGCCATGGAGAACTCCTGAGAGCCATGGCAATGTGGCTTTCCAGCAGCTGACTGCCTCCAGCACCTCCTGTCCTCATGCCCCTGGGTTTTTGGGGTGCTGGTGCCACCCCGGTGGCCATTGGTGCTGAGCTTGGCCAAAGCTGCCTTTCCAGAGCTTCCAGCCCAAGGAGAACAGGAAGGGGCAGTTGACAGCCAAGCTGTCCCAGTGCCACCAGGCTGTGCTGCTGTGGGTGGCCAGCACGTCACTGCCACCCTTTCTCCAACCCAGGACACTGAGTGGTGCAGAATTCTTTGGATGTCTGGGGACCAAAATTTCCCCCAGGAGCCTTTCCCTCGTGTGATACTGCGGACTCCCTGCGCAGCACGGATCCTGCAGGTGTCCTACCCTGACCCAAACACATCCCACAGGTGTCCTGTGCCTCAACAGGCTGCAGGGATCTGCCAGAGAAACAGGACAAGGTCATGTCACTGCTTCATCCCCAGAGACAGGCACACTAAGGGGGTCAGAGCAAGCCAAGATCCACTTATTCCTACCCCATCTGTGCCTTGAATACATCCATGGACTCCTCCCCAGCCCATGGGACAATCTGTGCTTCTCCCTGCCATCCCTTGCAGGCAGCAGGTTCAAGGTTCCTTTCCCCTGGCTCCAACCTGTGACCCAGAACTGGAAATGTGCTCTGACCTGACACTTGCAGAGATTTGGAGGCTGATTTCAGTTCCTGCTCCTGTAGAAAAGCAGTCACTGTCTGCCCCAAATGCCTGCAGATGACACCCACAGGCAGCCCCAGAGCCCTGGCATGGCAGGTCCCTGCTGTCCCAAAGGACAAGGACATTCTCTGTGATGCTGGGCAGAGTGGAGTGACCCTGCAGCACCCACAAACCAAACCTGGGCTCTTCTGCCTGATCCAAACCTGCCTCCTCCACCCCAGATTCCTGAATTCAGAACCCTTCTAGAGGAATGTGTCAGCACCCAACCAGTGGGAGTGAAATGCCAACTTTTGTAGCAGATTGGAGTTTATTTTTAAGCAGTGTAAAAAAAAAAAAAAAAAACACCATCCAAACCAAAGCAACCTCCCCAAAAGCACACACAAAGGAAATCAGAAGGTAGAGACAACAAGTCCAGCACTGCTGGCTCCACAGGCACGATCCCAGCCTGCCTCAGCCACCTATTTGTGAAATTCCTCGAGGAGAAGTGTGGAGGAGATGGCCTGGCAGCTGCTAGGGAGGTGAATCCTTTTTGGGATCTCAGTAAACAGGAAAACAGGGAGAGGAGATGTGGGAAATGTTGTCATTCACTGGCCAGGCAGGAAGGGCAGAGCTGGGGAGTGCACTCGTGGCTCTCCAGGTCTCCAGCATCCCTCCTGCTTTGCTCCAAGCTCAGCCCACCCCAGCCAAGCTCAGCTCCCCCAAACCCTCCCTGTGTTGGGGTGCTGGGAGCACTCAGCACCACACCAGCTCAACCCCAATGTTTTGGGGTCTCTCACTATTCCCTGCTGGGAGGTGACAATGTGTGGCCCCTCCTCACTGAGCATTTAACCTGTACCTGCCCCAGGTGTACTTTCTGTGTGTCTGAATGCTTCCAGTTCATCTCTGTCAGGCTAACCCAAGTGTATTTTAAATATTCTCATCATTAATAAAGCACAAAATCCCCTAACCATGAATCTAAGACATTATTCCTTGTATTAGCCTCTAAATAGTAATCCATAAATGATGTCAGAGAGACAAAAGCTTTGTTACACCACCCACTCCACCCCTTTATTTTTTCCCTCCTGGTGTTGCCTGTTCTCTCCAGGATACTCAAGACCCACGCAGCTGGAAAACTGGTCACAAATGGAGCTGCTGGAGAGGGCAAAGCTTCTGTGGTTTTCATCCAGGGAATGGGGATGTTTCCCCAGCTGCAGAACTCAGGTATGTGCCTAGGTGAACTCTACCTGTACAGTTCATGCTGTAATACCACTGCAATAACACAGAATCCAGACGTGCTGGACACCTGGAGGGATGGGAGGATGTTTAAATGAGGAGAAGGGCAGTGTGGGGTAGCCAAGGTTTGTTCTGAAACCCTGGGCTGGAGATGCTGAGGAGGAGCAGCCAAACCACAGCCCAGAGTCAAACACCTCCAGCAGGAAAGAAGGAACAAACACACCTGGAAGTGGCAGGATGGAGGCTGAAGAACCACCAGCTGCCTCCTCATCCTCCCTGGTGTGGAGAGAGCTGAGGGTAGCCACAGGATAATTTCTAGAAGGTGAAAAAACCCCTCGTTGAGCCCCTGCCTTGTGCTGTCAAGGCACAAAAAGAGGCACCAGCGTCACCTCCCAGCGCAGCATAAATCATGCATGGCCACATCATCTGCTCAAATCGCTAACTGTGCCCAGGGGTTGTTACCTGCGGGTGGAGGCTGCAGCACACACATGGCTCTGTTCTCTGTTCCAATGTTATCTGTGTTTATCTCCTTCCCCTACGTGCTGTTCATACATCTGCAGGAGAGTGCCGGGACTTCCCATTAAATGAACACCGATGAGTTCTGCTTTGTCAGCCCCAAAAAGGAACCACGGCACAAAAGGGCCCATGCAAGACCCCAGATGAGTAAGCCACAGATGTCTCATTACACACAGGCTTTTCAGAGACTGTTTCCCACTTGGAAAGCAACTTAGGGAGCTAAAATTATACCCCTATCTACTGATATTTTGTGGCATCTATTACCCAGGCACAGAGCTGCTGTGAGAAAACCAGAACTGGCATGTGAGGGACTCCTGAGGCATTTTAAAATGAAGTTCAAACAGGGGTCTGTGTGAGGGCTCAGGACAGACCCCATACAGTATGTCCCTGACACAAATGCCAATTGATTGGTGCACTGGCAATACCAACAGTGCAGGAGTCCAGTTTGAAAGCTGCAAAGCTATTTAAAAGCTGTGGTAAGTGACAGCAAGGTCCAGTGTTCTCCCCTAAATACCATGCTCCATGTTTAAATATAATGGAAAAAACGTATCTCGGGTTCAACAGCTTCCCCTTGTAGCAGAATTTGCTTTAATGCTTCTCCCTGGCATCATTCACACTCTGCTGACTCTGGTTTCCAGGCTGTGGGTAGTGCTTGTGCTGCACTAAAACAAATGCTCTGTAATGCACAAGGAGTTCTGCTCTCTCCTGGACGTGCATTCACCTGGAAAGTTCATTACAAAGGCAAGTGATGTAGCCGAGATAGAGCTTCCAGATTCAAACCTGAAAGCTCCAAACAATCAGGAAAGTGAAAGGAGCTGTGTTTAGACAAATAACTCAATCTGCTGTCAAATTCCCCAAAGTGCCTCACCCCGTCTCACCTCTAGCGTGCTTCAAGCCTGTGATCGCTCCTGGAATTTCACAGCACACCCCGAGGGTCCTCAAGGTGGCCAGGACTGAAGGTCCAGCCCAAAACATCCCCTCCTCATTCCCTGTTTGCACCAAAGTCAGTCCCAGAAGCTGCACCAAACCACTTCATCCTCAGCTCTGTCCCATCTAACCTGATAAATGCCTGCTTCACTTTCAGACTCTGCTGTTCCTTTCCTGATTGCTGCATTCTGGCTTTGCAGCTACTCGGTTATTTTCTCCTCATGCACCTATTCAGAGCACAAGGCAGGAATGCAAAGGTCATCCTCTTCCAAACCTATAGGCAGAGCTATACATCTCTGGAGCTCCTTTGCTGCTCAGTGTTCATTCTCATTACCCTGGGATATAAATCTCTGGAGAGTTACAGAGGAAATCAGGTGCTTGCTGTCCTCAGACATTTCCCAGACTAGCCAAGAAAGGAATGGCACATCTCTGATATCAATATATTTCCTGTGAATTTTGAAAGCAGCATAAAAAATGAGCCTTAAGTTATCACCAAGAATCAGAATGGCAGAATGCATTTGATGTGCAGGGAGTCTTCAGAGCTGATGGCTTGGAGTGGTTCAGGAAGCTGACAAACTCCAAGATGGGACTTTTTCTTCCTTTTCTGTGGAGATGACATTGATTGACTGGGCTTGGACTTGGCACAGAGCTGGCACAGAGAGCCCAAATGCCCCACAAGCTCTGTGGTTCACAGGCAATTTTAACATGCTTAAAAATAGAAAACAAACTCAAGAGCTGTTTGATATAAGCCATGACCCCTGAAAAATGAACTGCAGGCTTCCCCAGGGCCCATGTGTGCCTGGAGATGCACTCTCAGAAAATGGGCAACCATGCAGTGGGGAGTTTAATCATCCTTGTGCTTTTGGAAGATGTCAGAGGGCTGGAAGAACTGAGATGAGCCAAGAAACAGGAAATCCCTGAGGGGTAACTGTGCTCAGCACCAGGAGGGGTGAGGAAGGTCCAAAGGTGTGACCCCAGAGTGCTCAGCAGGATCCTGACCCACTGTACATCAAGACCCTGATAACATCTCCTGGAAGTTCAGGACATTAACATAATGCTTGTTCAAGCTCTGGGAGTGTGGCACAAATCCTACCAAGCCACCTGTCTGCCTCCAAAGTCTGATCTGCCATCTTGGCCATACTTTACATCCTGCAAGCACCAGCAAACGTAAAGGAAGAAGGGGTTTTTTCTTTAAAAAACTTTAAAGTAAATCTTTCAGGAATGAAACAGCTGTTGCAGGAGGCAGACAAAGCCCAGCCCTGTTCCTGGGGCAGGTACCCACAGCTGTCTGCACACACAGCCTTGGCTGACTCACCCCAGCTGACCAGAAGCCCCAGTTGCCAGTGCCCAGCCTGTCCTTTGGACACGGTGCCAGCCCAGCTCCCTCCTGCCATCCCACCCCCTCCAGCAGGCCTGGATTTACCATCCTCACCCCCCAGTTCCCTCTGAGGTCTGGGCAGCAGGACAGACTCGTTTGATGACCTGCCTTGGGGGCTGAGCAAATGAGATTCATTAGGATATGCAAAAAGCTGAGAGCAAAGCAGCCCTATCTCTCTGTCTGGGCTCTGCTGATCTGATAAGAGAGAGTTGCTCCAACATGTCTGCAGAGGAAGATCTGAAGCTTTTTTCTTCCCATGCATTCCCAGATAGTCATTGCAACTAATAGACAAATAGGTCAGAATAAATAACAGCCCCCTCATTTCCCCCAGCATGCCAGTCTGGATGGCTTAAGTCAAGTGTTAATAAGAAACAAGGCTGCTGTAACAAGATGTCCTGATGCACTGCAAAGAATATGGAGCATAATGGCATCTTTCAGACATACTTTTCACTAAAAGCTTGTCATTACCCAGACAGAGCAGACAGCATCTGCATAGAGAAGCCGAGGAAAAGCAGCTTGAATGAAGTGATCCAAAAATGGAGTCATCAAGTGACTGCATTGTTGTACAAAATAATACAAAAGTGGATTTTGCTGAAGTTCAGCATTTTCATAGAGGCACAATAGGCAAATTAAAATTACTGCATGGAGAGGGAGGGATGTTGGAGGTACAAACCTGTTCTCTTACAGGGATCAAACACAGCCCTGTGGTGCAACTGGGTGATGGAGTAGACCCGTATCCGTGTGCGTTGATTATCCTGATGTGGTTTTTAGATGAAAATTCTGGTTTGCCCCATGGAAACTGAGAGGCAAGGACTGGGGGAAGAGGGACCCCGGAGCAGGCAGCAGGAAAAGCTCCTGGCTTCATCTGGCAGTGTTTCACCTGAGCCCAGCAAGAGCAGAGCCACTGAAATATTGATTGTGGCTCCTTGGCTTTTTGACAACACATTTGGCCCCTGCGCTGGGGCACTCAGCAGCGAGCAGAAGCTGTTAGAGAGCAGCTATTACTGAGAGCTCTCCTAAACCAGGGCAAGGGGAAGAACCAGAGGTGGAAAATCTAAATTTAGCAGGCAGCAGTCGGGCTGTTCGCTCGGGCACGGCTCTGCTCCCACCCAGTGAAGGATTTTCGGTAGCAACCATCACCATGGTATCACAGAGCTGCTGCTGTGCAGTGATTTTGCCAATCCCTGTGGGTTTACTGGAACACTCGTGACATTTTAGGTGCAGGGAAGGGGCAGGTGGGTGGGAGGGATGGTTCTTAAAGCACCAGCTCCGGGAATCAAGGGAAAGCAACTGCAGCACTTCACATTTTCTCTATAAGAAACACGTAGTCCTCCTGGTTGCAGAGCTCAGGAGACTCAGAGCATCCTTGTCTCAGCGGAGGGAGGAGGTTCTTGCACTGTCCCCCTAATTTTGAGGGGAAGAAGGGCTGAACCACAGGATTTGAGCTCCTGGATCTGGCCATCAAGAGACAGTTTCACTTCCTGCCTCCGACTGTCGCAATGTCCGGGTTGCAAGCAGCAAGAGCAAACATTTCTAATGTAATTTCCATGTTGATTTTTCAGCTGTGGCTCTTTTAACACCCTCTCCCCCTGGGCCTGTTCTGTTCTCTGTGCCTTTCCTGCTGCCCGTTCCCTGGCGATGACAAACCGCAAAGCGTTTCCCAAGAGCGAGAAATCCTCACAGGAATCATCTGTTGCAAGTCCTGTCTGACAAAACCGTGTCAGAGCTTTGGGGACTTTCTCTCTATTTTTAATTGAGTGCATCTTTTCCCTGGCATTTCCCCCTGCTGGCTCCTTCCATCCCTGCTAATACAGCAGATCTGGGATGGGAAGCAGAGCTCGTGCCAGGATGGGAAGAGCTGTTGCTCCCACCTGATTCCCTGCGAGGATTTTTATATAAAAGGTGCACACGGGGCTCCCTCTCTCCCTTTATTCCTCCCACTCAATCAGCACTCCTGATTTAGTCCCCTTCTTATCGTGGCCTTGCAGTATCACATCTTGGCTTGGTGTTTAGTCTTCCAGAGGCTTGAAAGGGCAGCTTCTCCTTGAGTTTATCAGCTCAGATGGGGGACGCTGCTTGATGGTTTGCCAGGGAGCTTCTGTGCCATGCCTTTTATGTCTTGATCGAGTCAGGGCGTTCTATTTAATTAAAGAACGGAGATACAAAAGGCTCCTCTTGGATAAAATCTGTGGGGGAGAATGTGCTACTGCCTCAGAGGGGAAAGGGATGGATTCCCAAAGCCAGCAGAGCCTGATGAGAGCTGAGGGCAGGGTAGCACGGGGTGGTTTAACAGAAGGGGAGGCAGCCGCTCTGCCAGCAGAAGCCCGTGAGCAGAGAGGCATGGAGCACAAAATTAACACACTGGCTCATCAGGAAATGTTAATGTGAGCAAGGTGGGGAATTGCTTCATATGGGCAAACAATCTGTGCAGGAGGGATAAGCGCCATCAAAACCTCGTACAAATCTGGGCACGTTTCTCCAAAATCTGCCCTCTACCCTCAGCTTGAGGTTCAAGACAGGAAAAGCAAAGCCCTGATGAAGGTGTTAAATCCTTATGGCACAAAAACAGCAAAATGTTTTGTTGAAATAGAACAAAATTAAGGAATCCAACAGGGCTTTTCTAGAAATGGTTAAGGCACTGCTACACAGGTCCCAGGAGAGGAACTTTGCAGCTTGGAGTAAGTGGTTTGGACAAGCTGATTCTCTTCAGAACAGTCCTAAACAAAAATATTAACTGCTAATGAACTCATGTCCTCTACAAATGCTAGCTCTGCTTTCATCTGCCAACCTCTCATGGAATTTAACTTGCTCTCCCCGACCTCCACCATTCCCCACTGCTCCCCTAACACAGACCTGGGACCAGCTCCACCCAGCCACCACCTCCCCTCCTCACCCATCACACAGGGCCTGTTTTCCCCTCTGGAATGATGGCAGGGGAGCCAAGATCCACATAACCTGATGCTGAACTTAGTCCCCTTCCATTTACAGTGTGCAGAAGGTCCAGTGTTATGGATGTTTGACAGAGAGACTCCAATTTCAACATCCCAGATGAGCAACTGCTTTATAGCCTGCTCAAAGCCTGTCTGGATAGGGCCACAGGCAAGGTAATGCTCACAGAACTTTTCAGGAAGAAGGCCAGAAGAACATTAAAAAGTAATTGAAGGGCCTGGGGGATCAGGGGAAGAAGAAGACAAGCTCAAAGAAACCAAGGAAAAAACCCGAGGCACAGCAGTGTGTGAGTGCACTTGTCTGAAAAGCCCTAAAAAAGAGTCATGGTGAAGAAAGCGAGGAAACTGCCTCTGAAAGGATCCTTTGAAATGGTAGCAGTGGCTGGGAAGCAGTAAATGGGAGGCACTGGGAAAAGGAGGGAGTTCAGCTGGAGGATGTGTCTCCAGATCCACCAGAGCCTTGCCTCCCAAATCAAAAACCACTCTAAGGAAAGGTGGAGTGAACATCATCAATGCAAAAATAACCCTAAAAATATTAAGAGCACACCTTAGGTAGCACTTATTGTATGAAAGGAATGCTTCCTCTTCATCCAGAGAGACTTCAGAATTACACACATGGTTAAAACATATCTATACTATTGGTAGTAATTTGGAAATCTCTCTGGGGGAAAACAAGATTTTAGCCTTTTTTTTTCTTTTCTTTCTTTTAAATGGCATCGAGCTGAATTTTAAGGTGGAGTGAGTTTATTTCTGTCGTGGCTGACGCAGAGAAAGCTCCATCACCCACAGATAATGGCAGATGGTGAGCCCTGCCCAAATCCATCAGGCACAGGCCTCAAGTGGAGGTTCAGAGTAGAACTGGGGATGGCATTTCTGGATACAAAAACCCCACGTGCTCCAAGCACCTCTGTGAGCGGCAGAGAAGCCTCTGAGCAGCCCAGGGGACAAAAACCATCACAGAGTAAGAAAATGTGCGCTCAGCGGCCGGCTGAGGGCTGGTTTTATCCCAAACTCACTGGTACATCATTAAGATGATGGCTCAACAGAGCTGATGATCCTGTGCCCACGGTGCTGTTGCAGAGGGTAAAACATTTTCTGGAGGTGCTGGAGGGGACTCTGAGGCACCATATGGTCTCCTGCAGCCCTCGCTCGTGCTCTCATGTGACACCCCATTAGCGAGTCACACGGAGCAGAAAGCAATTTTATGGCCAGATCTTGCTCTTAGAAGCTATGATGACTAAACTAGCTAATCAAATCAGCATAAATTTGCAAACACCGTTTTAGCAGCTGCGGCCGTAAATATCATCAGCAGAACGGGGGGAATAATCCCGAGCACACGCGAGGAGTTGAGTAATGGGCTCCCAATGGGCGTTGGAGCCATCAGCTGCTGCCTGGCAACTTGGGGAGGGGGCCAGGGGGCCGAGCTGATGAGCCTGCAACAGCAGATGCAGCTATCACGACAAAGCAGCGAGAGCGCACACACCAGAAATGGGGAAAAAAAGGCAAAAAAAATTAAAAAAAAAAAAATCATTTATGGAGACAAACGAGCATGGTGGGCGCTCCGTTCCCGCCCTACATGTGCGTGCTCCATGTGGAGGGATGTGTTTCAGCCTTCCCACAGTGACTCATTTGGCATTTTCCAGGGACCTGCAAGAGGCTCCCAGCACACACGTTCCCGTTTTGTCAACAAGCCATAAAAATAATCAGCCGAGGTGAAATTCGCTGCGAACACAGACACCGGGGCTAAATTTGTTTTTAATTTGTGCCAGCTCCTGCTAATGGGAGCTGGGCTGTGCAGAGCTCCCAGCACGAACAAAGGGGAGGGGGGAAAAGCTGCTGGGATGAGCATCCTCCACCTCCCCTCTGGTGAGGACCAGCAGCTCGTGGTCCCAGAGCAGATGGAGCAGGGCTGGAATGGGCATGGCCAGAGCCAAAGGACTGTCCCATGTCCCTGTGCCAAAGACCCCCAGGAGGCACAGCCAGCTCAGCCCCCAGCACAGGGAAGAGGCTTTTGGGGCTCAGAGAATTAGATGGACCTCCCTGCACCTGCCAGCAGGAATTTGGCTCAGCCACATGGATGTATTTGTAAAAAAAAAAA